>JAOEHY010039483.1:0-24320 GCA_025447955.1 Psilopsiagon aurifrons
GTTGAGGACACCAGAACTGCACACAGTACTCCAAGTGAGGTCTCACGAGAGCAGAGTAGAGGGGCAGGATCACTTCCTTCAACCTGCTGGTCACACTCCTTTTGATGCAGACCAGGATACGGTTGGCTTTCTGGACTGCAAGAGCACACTGCTGGCTCATGTTCATTTTTTCTCATCAATGAACACCCTCAAGTCTTTCTCCGCAGGGCTGCTCTGAATCTCTTCTCTGCCCAACCTGGAGCTGTGCATGGGATTTCTCTGACCCAGATGTCGGACCTTGCACTTGGCATAGTTAAACTTCAACAGGTTGGCATCAGCCCACCTCACAAGCGTGTCAAGGTCACTCTGGATGGCATTCCTTCCCTCCAGAGTATCAACTGAGCCACACAATTGATAATGAGCTTTTAAAATTGCAGGCAGCCCAGGAACATACTGAAGAAATCCAATGTCAACCATGATATATTTTTTTAGGCAAAGAAATAGATAGACATCTACTCAGCCATCCTGCTCTCTTAGTTGGAAAAGAGCATTTATTGTATATACATTGCTAATACCTTGTTAATCAAGCACTATCATTGACAACATATGTGTTTGTTATTTCTGGCAGTGATAATTCTGGAAATATTTGAAGATTACTTTCAAAGACAAGATGGAAATAGAGTATCTAAATCCTTTATACGTATTGTCAGAGTTACAGCATATTTTCTGACTTCTAAGAAAACCTTAGAGCTAGGCCGATCAATGTAACTAACTGCGGAGTATTTTTTTTGCCAGCACCATCATATATTGTATGCATGATAAAAATGACATAAGATTAAAAAGCTAGGGACTATTTTCTACTTCCTGTAATCAATGAAGCTCTCGTAAAAAAATTGCAGTTCAGAAGACACAGTTTTCTTCTCATTTTGCAATGCCTACTTCCATCTTTTAATATAATTATGTTGAATTCCTAATATGTTAGTCCACAAATTAGAAAAAAAAACATGGGTTTTGGTTTAGGGTTTTTTTTCTCCCCATTCAGGGATAAGGTGCATTTTACAGAGCAAAAATAGACTACTGTGGAGATCTTAATTCACTGAAGGTTGAACAGTAGTATTAAAGTGGAACTGCATTTTTCTTAGTAGTTAAAAGCAATAACAGGTCACTGGAAAAAGTGTACCAATATTATTCCAGCACCAGTTTTTATTCTAAAGAACTGTCTGGACCCTCCAAAAAGAATTTTAATAGAGATACTGCATACAATTGCTGACTGACCACTGATTTCCATAAAGATCCTATTCCTTGCAAAAACTATTCCAGCATTGGGTAGAATACAAATACCAGTTTTTGATCCTTAAAGTTAGCTATTTATTTGATGAGTGACTAGTCCATAATTAATTGCTCTCCTTTAAAATACAATCCCCACTGTCCATAAGTGGTAAATAATTCAGTACGAATGAAATGTAGCTAAATACGTAAGCAATCTTCCATTCATTACTGGTAATAGAGAAGGCAGTTCTAAATTTACATCAAATAAAAATATTTAAAAGATCCCCATCATATATGAAGAATTTGGTGAAGATGAGATAGTGCTAAATCCATGGAATACCTGCCTGGAAAAAAAATTAACTCAGTAGTAGACCTATTACTCCCAAAGTCTAACAAGATTATATCTCCCCACCATAATCAATGAAAAACTCCCTTTGGAAGAGATCTGTACGTCTATGCACTTGACCTGAAAATAAGCACTGCATCCCATATTGCAGAAACTGCACGACGACCACTGAAAAGTAATAATCCATTTTATTCCCAGAGGCTGCACTGACTATTCAAGATGTATGGGGTTTATTTCCCATGAAGACTCAGATTTTTAATGTTTTCAAGATCTTTTACAAAACGTTAGATTTCAGGCAAGGAATTGAACCTACTATATCAGGGTTTTATTTTAGTAGTTAGCAATGAATAGTAGTTAACTTTAGTAGTTGTAGTTAGCAATGTGTTGATACAGATGTCGTATGTACTAGATAAAAAAAAGCTATTCAGTATTGGTATTACTACTTGATTTAGAATATTTTTTAATTTCATTTAGTGAGCAATACTAGCTACTGATTTATTGGTGCTCAGTGTCTACTGAAGTCATTCCTGAAGCAGGAAGAAGCGGCGACACTGAAGTCTTAACATCTCAGCAACATTATGGCTCTATATTAAATCCCTGCTGCTGTTTTAGAAATCAAGCTTATGTATTTAATGTAGAATGAGTTGACGTCAAAAGAACTACACGAACAGAAACACTAAATACTGCCAATAAACATCCTTATACAAAGCATAAGCTTACTATCAGTGGGATCAAGAATCATTTTACATCTACCACAAAGAGCCCTACATCAAGTTAGGATATTCATGAGTGAAGTGAGACAGGTAAAAATAACAGTTGTGTTTGTCTCAACCAGTAGCTGTGTGAAACTAAAATTAGAAAAGCCAATGTTTCTGAAGCAACACTGCTTATATTTCCATGAAATTACTGTAATGACTGTAAGGGGGCCATTTAAAGAAGCTAATTTTATTGGTGATGTGCAGTACTGCTGAACAAAACCTCTACATAATAATAACACTAGTCTGAATTTTTAATAATGCCTGCAATTATATTGCCTTTTAATTTTATAAAACCTTTTAAAGTCCCACTTCCAGAAAACACTTGGGCATATGTTGAAGTCTCTCTCAATATATTCAGGAAAGCACTGAGGTGTGAAGTCCCTTTGACTTCAGTAAGCATTCTTTCCTGAATAAGACTTAATAAATCCCTTATTAAATTATCAATGAAATTTACCCACCAATGAAGTGGCAAAGATTTAAACCAGAAGATTATATAGTCCCCAAGACCTCTGTTCTGAACTGAAGCAAATTCCACTCTTTAGCTTTAAAGGACAATTCAGTTGTTTGATGACTACATTGAATTACAAACATCTGGGGGGGTGGGGGGAGGGGAAACAGAAGATACCTTCCTAGCCACTGCGCAGTTACACAGTTCACTACTAGCAAAATTCTGGTACAATCACATAAAAACCCAAAGCTAGAATGCAATGCATCCACAGAATGGTCTTGAATTATTTTTATTTTAAAAATTAACTGTTTTATTCAGTAAAAGCCATGTAGTTAATACAGGGTACTTGCATTAAAAACATTTCACAGTAGTTTTTAATTCCTATGATCTGATATTCATCACAGTATTTACCAACAATGAAAGTTAATCAACGAATAAAACAGTAAATCCTATCAAAGCTTGTTTCCTTCAGAAAATTTCTCTTTCCGATATACAGAGCAAACTGTCATTTTATGACAGCAGTTCCTACTCAGGCTGCACAACTCAAAGTATACTTCAGACCATTGTTTGACAAGACCATAGTTGTAGGTTTTAAATTTTTGCTGCCTGGTTTCAGAACCAGTCTTATATATTTAGATATAAATGGACTGCACACTCGAACCTTCCTCAAACAAGGCAAAAGGAAATGTGGGTCAGAACGGCGCACAAGACGTGCCCTTCTATTCGGAACCCTCTTCTGCACGTATCTTACTACTGACACTGTTTCAAAAGTGCAAGGGGATGCAGCAAGATAAGTGGTTGCAGCAAAGATTCCCCCCTGAGCCTACAACTGAGCAACTGCTCTGAAAAGTGGCAGAGAGAAGTTTACAGCTTCTTAACATAACACAGGAATTGAATCAAGGTAGCATTTACACAGTGAATATTCCAGCTACTAAGGCACTACACAAAAGATCATTTCAGAGCAACATACACAGATACAGAGTTTGATATTTTTGACAAGTCCCACAACACTGATGGAAACTCACAAAAAAACCCCACCAAAGAACCAGGTGATTCCAGCCCAAACTCATCCCAAGTTTCATGAGCTTTTTCAGTATATCTGTATGTAGTGAGTACATGCCAGAGTTCAGAACTGCCTATCTTTGTTTTCACTTTACCAGCTCCATGCATGGCTCTGCTTTTCTAGAGTTACTCAGCTACACTAAATGATCTGTGTAGTTATAAAATCTTAAAGTCCTCTACTTTAAACTCTCACAGCTGTTCCATTTTGTGAAAGTTATTACTTACCTAGCTGTTGGACACCTACTCTCTTCCCCAGCTAATTCATGAACATGTATTCTGCAATTATATATTTAATGAGCTCCAAAACAACTGGCTAAGAGAAATGAGGCAAATACCTTAATAAAACCTTAGAAATGCCAGTAGACCTGTTCCTAGTGTGGCTGAAACTACACTGCATTTATTCTACAATTTTTTTAAGGATATGAAATAGGAAACTGTAACTCTTTTGGGCAACACAAAACTTTAAGATAGTTTTCTAATTGTAAATTAAAAATCCATGAGATGGATAAAATCACCACCATGTATTTAGGTAAACTACTCAACCCAACCATCAGTCAAATATTACATATCCATAAGCCTAAGTCTGTTTCCAACTAGTTGTGTTAACATGTATGTTTCATTTTCTACCATATTTGGGTAAACCTCTCATTGGTTTGATAGCTCATAAATTTGCATAAGAACTGGATATTTTTGGGGATCAATTTCACTGACATTGCAAAATCAAATACTGACTGAAACTGCTTTGGGAAAAATGTGTGATCCTCTTAATAAACAAAACAGAACTACCGAAATGGAAGAAATATTTACATCATTATAATAGCATCTACTATTTTCTATGCAGGTTGGCCAAAAGGTTGCACAGCAACCTGTGTGCACTGGTGTGTACAGCCAGATGAATGACAGGCTATCTCATCAGTCTACGGAGGTTTTCTTATTTAAGTCACAAGGTTTCTGAACTTCATAATAATCAGAAACCAACTGTGACAGTAGGCAATGCTGAGATTGTGGTGGTATTGTTTTACTTTACACTGCATGTTAAGGAGACTATTTTAAAAAAGCTGCCAGTACCTGCAGAATTTAAGCAACCTCCAGACACTTTGCATGTTTACATTCAAGGATCTATCACATAAAATTTTAAGGATTTTTTTTTTTTTCTTTCAAGCAAGATCTGGGCCTCATTTTAATACGCAGCTAATACATAGAAATTCCTCCTACTCATCGCATCGGCACAACATCCTTGAGAATTTTATCTTTATTAATTACACAAATATCATTCTAGTGGGTTTTAGTCCAATATGATATAATGCAGTAAGAATAAGCCAGAACCATAATTTGCTACTTCTCTGAAGGGTACCAACCAGTTCTTGGTATTGTTATTCTCTAACAAGAACTTCATATAGCAAAGATGAATAAAACATGAAAAGAAAAATAAATTATTTACTGACTAGTATACTATAATACACGCCATACTAAATACTCCAACACAGGCTTCCCTGACACACTTTTAAGCAAGGTTTTTATTATGATCCAATGTTTTGCAAAAACCAGGTTTTCTGGAATGACACTTTCTGGCGATAAGATCTGCCACAAGACACTCAGTGCCAGATACAGGCCAGAGCTTCAGTCATGAAATTACTAATAAAAACAATGGGAAAACCAACACAGCAGCTAATAATATCAGTAATTCTTATGTAGAATATTAATATTTTGCATGTGGCTTGCAGGTATTATGGCATACAATTCATGATAATGCATGAGTTATTCTATAAAAAAGTAAGTATAGTGTATGAGCTATCTAGGAGTGTATGAGAAAACAACAGATTCCAAATTAATAAGCTGAACTGAAGAAAAATGCTGTGCATTGTCTCTCAAAACCAACAGACACAGCAATTAGACAGGAAAACTTCAGAAGAATGACTTAGCCTCTTAGAAGTCTCCATCCACAATAGAAAACTTGCATAAAATACACAGTATAATAAAAAAGACTTAGTACATTATCCACCTTACATGAAGAAAAATAAAAATAACATCAGCTATATTTATAGAATAAACAAAATCATTCTGCATTTATCTGTATGATTCCTAGAGTACCCAGCTAAACTTAGAACAAAAATCACTAAAAATCCTTTTATGAACGGATATTTTTCTTCTGCCAGAAGACATTATGCTAAAGCTAGAAAGCTCCAGATAGAAGATTCCACCTTTTCAAAAACAACTTCGTTAAATAAAAGAGAGCAAAAAATCAAAGCAAAGTTGAAAGTGGAAATATTTTTTTCTAGTAAACTGTAACAGAAATTAGACAATAAGCTGGAATTAAGGTCTCCAAATTTTGCAGGTGATATGTACTCCTTGACAGAAGGAAATCATTCCTAACAATTAATTATTTTTAAGGATTTTGAGTTCTTTCTTTTCATAATTGATCATATTGCACTTTCTTTGCTCTTGTTGAAGCAATGAACTTAAAGAGTCTGAGTATTCTAGCCCAACAAAACAATGATGCTACCTGCTTATCTATTAAATATGTAAGAATCCTCCGCTACTTAAAACTGCTTCCACACTTCAAATTTATGAGAGTAAGTGTTCTGACAGTTATAGTCTATACAAAATTTCTGACACATTTACTAAACAGGTACAGTTTTTCCTGCATGCAATTTCTGAAAAGGTCATTAGTAATTTTCAAAATGAGTAAACATTACTAAACTACATGTCAGCTATTGCGCTCCCGTTCCTTGTTCTTGCAGAGTGAAAGTCATCCAGTTGACACAGCATTTTTAAGTACATTCTTAATTTTTTTAAATCTTTTATAAAGAGAGATATGTCTAAGATTATTGAAAACATGGCTTTAACATTTTGTCTAGGCAGAGCCCTGGTTGCAGGAGAAAAAGAAAGATCAGTCCAGAAGAAGAGTTTGCTCACACTAATCCCAGCGCAAGGCTGGGGTCAAGCACACAGCTAGTGGCAAATTTCACATTTACATATTCAATATAAAATTTGCTGTTGGCAAATCTGACCTTAACATTTACTTTTCATGAATAGTCACACTAATCAACCACCAGCATATAAATGCTCATGAAAAATGAATACAAAATGGTCTTAGAGTTCGAAATAAAATTTTAATTCTAAATTTGAATAAATATTGATGTACAAACCTATTCCTATTTGGTCAGTTCTAAATGTTATCAACTTCACAACGACATAAAGAATAATTCTTGGACAAATCTGTATTTGAAGTAATGTTTTAGATCAATATATGCAGTTAACTCTGCTAAGCTTCTTGGCATCTAAGGATCTAATCTCTGAGAAAGATACTTTACCACTACAGGGAGTGTGCTCAGTGGCAAAAGTTTTCACTTGAGAAATGCATAAGAACATACTTTCAATGGCAGACCTTCTACTGCAGAATAATTGTACTGCATCTAGCTGAAGTTGAGAAAATTAGTTTGCTCTCCGTAAGCATTTGTAAAAAAGAAAGTCCTCAATTTCATAAAAACCTTAAATTCATACTTTTAAGCAAATACATATACAGTTTGTTGGATGGAAATCCAACATACTTATCCTGCAACATGAAATTTTCACAAATAATATTACCTTAACATTTTTAGAATCATTTTCTTCAGCATCTAAATTTTAAGGGTCTTGGCAAAACTGAGTTTGGAGGTACTCACAATGGATATTAATTAACTGGAGGACATTCACAGATATTTTAGAAAGGAAAGAGATTAACATAGAATTCCACAGAACTGGAATAAAAAAAGAACCCTAATTTGTATTTCAGCGCAACGATGAAAATGTGCTGAAATACAGGTTTAATAAGCTTATAGCATGAAGTCTTCATGACTTTCAAAGTTAAGCATAAATCTGATACACTCATCAAAAATTATCAGGCTACATATCCCATTGCAACCCTTATTTTACCTTTTCTTATTTTCCTAATTAGGCAATAACCCTATGGAAATCCATTCTTGCCAGCAGTTAATTACCATTTGAGACTATAAAATCTTATAAACCCCACAATTTATAGACTATTATATATAGTGGATGTGTTTTAGCAAAAATTGCAACATCAACAATTAAAGAAAACCAAAATGCTTTGTAAAATTCTCTTACATTGCTGCTGGGTGAATATGTCAGAGCATCATGAATTCACGAACTGCAGGCTTCACTTTTAGAAAGTCTAGGTCCCTCAAACCTTAATAGTTCTGGCTTTACAACATTCTGTGTGCTGTCAGTTTCTACAAAAATTTAGAAAATAAGCAAAACAAATCCTATGTAACTCAAAGCTACCTAAAAAAAATTTATACAGAAAGACGATTTAAGAAACACACTCCCATTTAGAAAAGAGTTTTCTGTTGAGATATAGATATTTTGGGTCTGAAACCTTCTGCGATATTAAAAGCTGTAGTCATGGAAGTAAAAGTAAAAATTTAACTAATGTGGCATTGCCAAATTCCAAAGCTCCCAGTGTTTTATTGGGGAAAAAAAAAAAAATAATACCTTGCCTCACAGATCTGTTGTTGTCTTTGTGCAGGGGATTAATTTTACTCTAAAGCTGCACTTATCAATTGATGGAAAGATGCTTTAAACAGTCTGTAAAACCTTGTAATCTTTCAGGGTGAAAGATGTTTAAATTAAACATTTTATCTGTTAGCATTCATTATGGTAAATGCTAACTCTCACCAACATTTTTCACTGGAATCAGTGATTCAGAAATTGTACATTATGACCTGAAGACCACAGGGGATTTTGAACGTGGTTTTTTATTAGATTTTCCATGTAAACATGACTGAACAAAAGATGTCAAAAAATCTTAAGATGACTGAGATGTGGTGAAGATTTTGTGAAACATGTCTGTTATTCCTTTTATGTAAATAAATTATTCTCAGAATAGTATAAGAAGCAAAGGCATTCCAGTATTTCAGAGAATCCAGAAATATCTTCAGTACTTTCTACAGCACACCAACATATTAAAATACAGAATTTTTTTCATGTAGAGCATTTCCTTTTAATGTGTTAGCATAATTAGAACCTTTGAAATACTCTGAATCAGTATTGGCTTGACAAGGGCATGTAAAGTGAAACAGAGTCATGTACATTTGCAAGACCTCATTTAAAGACAGATTTAATTATCTTGGTAATGCCATGTCAGCCTTAGCAGTGGTTATTTCCCATTTTGATCAGAAAAGTTTTAACAGCACATGGAGGCAACAACTCCTGCTGGTCTCTGCACTGAAATCTAAAGAACTGGTAACCTTTGTAATTTTTAATGTAGGCTTTCTTCCCTCTGTGATCACACATGCACTGGAATTTTTCTTGAGATCTGTGAATCTGTTAATACTGCAAACTGTTATACTGGCCACAGTCTTGCAAAATAGCTGATGGGAAACATGTAGTACCAAAATGAACTTGCAGTAAGACATTGGTACTATCAGGGCAAAAGGAAAAAAGTATACATCTAGAAATAGGCCCAGTGCTGACAAACAGATACCGAAACACCAGTACCATACTGTACCATACTAGTGGTTGAGAAGTATGGGGTGGGCCATCTGGAAACCTCCATGTATCTGGCTGGAAGAGTCCAACACTGGATACTATTGAAAAATATACAAAGTCCATTCTCCTTTCCTCTTCCTCCTCCACCGAACAAACTGTCAAAAGACAAAGACCCATTGTAGAGAAGAAAAAAAAAAAAAAAAATCTAAAAATATGTACAGGTTTTAGATAACCACTGGATAAAAGGTTTCTTCCTGGCACCCATCTGATTCTAGTATAGGCTAAACAATGACAATTCTAAAGAGTTAAACCAGGTACTGTAACTGCTGGAAAAAAAGTCAGAAGAATGTGTGTGTGCACACTTGAACTTCTTTGAGCACACCTCTTTTTCCTGACTCCTTCTGGCTAAATAAATCAGTACACATGCTCTATTTTGTCCCTTGGGCTCTGTCCTGGGTTCAGCAGTGGCACTCATTTTTTTTTTCTTCTTCATAGCTAGTCCAGTGCTTTTTTTGACTTTCCGCCTGGGAACAGCACTGATAACATCGATGTTTTTAGCTGCTGCTCAGTAATGTTTACTCTGACCAAGGACTTTCTGAGTCTCGTGCTCTGCCAGGGAGGAGGGGAAGCCGGAAGCAAGCAGAGACAGGATACCTGGCCCAAACTAACCAAAGAGGTACTCCATACCACAGCACATCATGTCCACTATATAAACTGGGGACAGTTATGCGGAAGGGGTAGATCACTGCTTGGGTCAGGCTGGGTATCAGTAGGTGGGTGGTGAGAGGTTGTATTCTCTTCCCTAGGTATTTCCCCTATCATTATTATTATTGTTGGTAGCAGCAGTGGTTTGTGTTACACCTTACTTACTGGACTGTTCTTATCTCAACCTGTGGAAGTTACATTCTTTCGAATCTCCTCCCCATCCCTCTGGAAGTGGTGGGGCGGGAGGAAGGGGAGGGAGTGAGCGAGTGGCTGCCTGGCTCTGAGCTACTGGCCTGGCTTAAACCACAACACACCCACATCAAAATAGAGAGGTTGCTTCTCAGAAGTATTTGCTTTCAGTCTATACTACATGGCTGTTATCTGTTTAAAGAAAGTACAGTTGTTGCCAGTCAGGTAGCATTTTCTAGTTTTTACACGTAAATGAATGTTTGTTTAATAGTGATTAGGGAAGATAATTTTCATGCCTGTAGAAAGTTTCAGTTTTTCTACATTAAAGTGGAGTCTTTTTTTGTATATTTATTTCCCCTGCGTTTTGGAGGCTTTTGATGTTTTCTATGCCATTCTTTCTGGTCTTACAAGATTATTATGGGCTATTTAGTGCAACTAAAATACCCCACGAACCCCTAGCAGAAGTGGACTGAGCTTTATCTAATATAAACCACACAGAAACCGAATAAATATCACTGGAACTCTGGTGCTCTACTAGAAAGCCAGTCTCATTTCTTATTTTTTAATTATTATGAAGTATTGCATCAATGCTCAGCAAAGAAAAAATTGAGCCCCTACACCAAAGTCAAACTGAGATATAGCTCCAGAACTGGAAGATGTTATGAAGAATTAAATCTTTCAAAAAGTCCTGGGGGGTGAAACACACAGATGTACAAGTAAGTATGAAAAGAATTCTATTTGCTTCCCAAAGAAGAAGAGAAACCTGAGTCATTATAGTAAAATATCAATGTAAACAAGGTCACAAACAAAGCATGTCTGACGGTACACACTTTAAATCCACTATTGCATGACAAAGGAGGAACCAATGGCAGTTATCTGAAGGATGCTGCACCATAACTGGTGATTTAATCTTTTACTCTAACCCATTAAACCCTAATGGTTTGTTGCTTTGAGGACTGTAACTACGTAATAAGGAAATAAAAATATTAGTCATATAGGCATGGTATTAGTCAAGCTGGCATGTTCAACTATTAAAACTTGGTAGTAGTGATGAGTAGTTTTAAAATGACTAATATAGCTACAGGTATCTTGAGAAAAAGAAACAAAAATACAAATTAGGAAGACAAGCAACACATGAAGGTATCTTAAAAGTCTAACATCATAGGGCTTGAATATAGAATCATAGAATAGTTAGGGATGGAAAGGACCTTAAGATCATCTAGTTCCAACCCCCATGCATTAGGCAGGGACACCTCCTACTAAACCATCCTACTCAAGGCTCTGACGAACCCAGCCTTGAACACCACCAGTGATGGATCATTCACAACTTCCTTGGGCAACCCATTCCAGTGCCTCACCACCCTTACAGTGAAGAACTTCTTCTTTATACCCAATCTAAACTTCCCCTGTTTAAGTTTAAACCTGCTACCCCTTGTCCTACCACAACAGTCCCTAATCAAGAGCCCCTCCCTAGAATCCCTATAGGCCCCCTTCAGATATCGGAAGGCTGCTATGAGGTCTCCACACAGCCTTCTCTTCTGCAACCTGAACAGCCCCAACATTCTCAGCCTATCTTCATATGGGAGGTGCTCCAGTCACCTCATCATCCTTGTGGCCCTCTTCTGCACTTGTTACAACAGTTCCATGTGCTTTTTATGCTGAGGACACCACAACTTCACACAATACTCCAAGTGAGGTCTCATGAGAGCAGAGTAGAGGGGCAGGATCACCTCCCTTGCCCTGCTGGTCACGCTCCTTTTGATGAAGCCCAGGATGTGGTTGGCTTTATGAGTGCAAGTGCACACTGCAGGCTCATGTTCATTTTTCCATTGACCAACACACCCAAGTCCTTCTCCTCAGGGCTGCTCTGAATCCCTTCTCTCCTCTGCCCAAACTGTAGCTGTGCCTGGGATTGCTCCAACCCAGGTGTAGGACCTTGCACTTGTCATGGTTGGCATCAACTTCATCAGGTTGGCATCAGCCCAAGCTTTACTGAGTTTGATTGAAAACACATACCTAAATTTAAAAAAAAAACATAGCTAAAACAGGATCAGAAAAGCATCTGTATTCATGTTAAAAACACTGCTCTAGGGCATATCCTAACCCAAGGAATTTCCACCACACAGGAGAAAGCAGTAAACTATTTACACTTGGCAAGTTCTTTTCTACTTGATGGACTCTTCTTTCAAATTAATGTGGAAATTTTCGACATATTATTTTTAGATCCATATTTAATGAACAATAAAGATGTTCAAGAACAGGTATTCCCATTAATTGCACCAGGGCAGTTAACATGACATTAGCCATTTTTTTTTTTTTTTTTTTACCTAAGTCTCAAATAGCAAAGAGAAATTGTATGGAAAAAGTAATAATTCGGCCTCTTCTTACGAACGAAATACGGGATTTAAAAAAAGAAAATTACATTTCACTTTTATATTCAAATGTTACAAACTGCAGATTGATTATATTCTTCTCTTAGAAATGCTGTCTAAACAGCTCCAGTATTTAAAGTTGTCATTCAGTCTAAAGGGGAAACCATTAGATGGCTGTGGTATATACTACAGAATCTCTGTCACATAATATAAGAAGGTGATAATCTGTATTTGCAGGTTGCTGTTACCACTGTCACCAAACAGCACAATTTTAGTGTAGAAATCCTTATCTGTAGAGATCCTTACGTAATTCAGGGAGCTAAATCTGATAATAGTCTAAGTCTCTATTTCACAATCAAGCAAAAAAAAAAAAAAGAGAATATAAAAACATAATTTACCAAAAGGACACAGCCACAAAGTCAAG
Source organism: Psilopsiagon aurifrons (assembly GCA_025447955.1). Classification (NCBI taxonomy): domain Eukaryota; kingdom Metazoa; phylum Chordata; class Aves; order Psittaciformes; family Psittacidae; genus Psilopsiagon; species Psilopsiagon aurifrons. Next base: position 13,043 of record JAOEHY010039483.1, read on the forward strand.
ATGGACTGAGATTTCACATCATATTGCTTCCAGTCTTATCTTACAAATATACCATGACAGTTCTTCTGCTTAAAACCATTTACAAAAAAGATTACTTAAGCTCTTTATAATGGAATTTAAACATTGGTTTGAATGAAACCATAGTTTCAAAACAAAAAAAAACCCAACAATCAAGAATAACAGTTTCATCAGCTGCACATGACTGCAGTTAAGCAACAAGCCATACACTGTCTGTTTCATAGAACATGCACGAGTCATGGAGAGCTGGCACAGTTATGGCCCTGACATAAATACAGAGAAAACAGGAGAGCAAAAGATAAAATGCAGCATGTGTGGACAACACATCAGGTCATTCTGCTGGAAAAAGATGTGCGAAATGCAGCTGATGGCTGAATTGAAACACAGCGCTACATATTGTAGCTAGTGCTACATAAAAATCCTCCAGACTAAACATCTATGCTGTCTTGATACCTACCTACATACCTCTGCATGAGCTTTTCCTGTTGCTTTTCAAGGAATGCATGAATGCCACGTTAACTGGCACATAGGAACTATTTCTCATTAAAAAACATTCTCTGAATTTTTCCCAAATAATAAATAACAATTTACTTCATATCCATAGTAATTTAATTCTATTTCATTTCCTAAGAGAAGAACAGATACGAAGGTCCAAAGAGACACCAGTGATATCTAACCATAGTTGTTGGTAACACCTGAGATGCTTTATTCACCACTTTAAGAACAAAGGCATAATCTTAAACATATCAGGATTAATTTGACTGAAATTTTTCCTTTTCCATGAGCCCCAGATGCTTTGGTGCAGCATAACCCTGGAAACAGTAAAAACAGTAGACACAACATAAGATTTTTGACATGTACTTTCCCACTCCAAGCCACTCAGTACTAGCTCAAGGGAAGTAGCTCAAAGGAGGGCCTCTCACATTCTCCCACAAGTTTGTCCATTGTCAGGTGGTCCTGGGCTAGATCCTTAACTACCAAAAATGTCCACATGTACTACAAGAACTGCATTAAGTTGGTGATTGCCTATCTTTGTTTAATGCTTTCACAGTAAATGGAGGTAAGTGCTACAGTATATTAGTTTCAAGACTACAAGCATATTCATTTCTAGCCTAATGAATAATCAGGTACATGTGAGCCCTTAAAAGACTAGGTGTGTGGATTGACAAGTTACGCACTGTTGGACCATTTTAATTTGCCTACAAGAAGCCTAAACTCAAAGGTTTGTTTAAACATAATCCTAATTTGAGCCTTTAAAAAGTCTTGCTGTAAAATGTAAAGGACAGTCTACTAGGAAAAGAATAATTAAGAAAGACAGAGTAGAAAGACCACAAACTCATGTAAATTAACAGATATAATGGATTCTTACCTCTACATTCAAGTTCATACTGTATTTTTGGAGTCAGATTGCCAATATGATTTTGAGAGATATTTTCTAAGAGAACTGCTGGATTTTTTATTTTTTTTTCTTCAAGCTCCCTCCATGATGATATGTTAACACAGAGATCATGCATTTACTTTACTATAGGAGAGAACTAAGACTGAAGCAGTGTTATGCTGTACTCCAATGGGAGTCTTTACAAGCCACAACAACAAACTGACATTCAGCCTTTGATAAAAACTCATAATGTGATTCCACAATATGAATAACATCTCACCTCTACAACCAGAAACCTAAATTCACATTCACAATTAAGTGATTCAACTAAAGCTTAAAAAAGAAAGAAGAAAAATCAGAAGGAATGGTGTAGAGGAACAGTGAGAATTAACTAAATCTACCTATCCAGTCTTAAAAGAGTCTTACCTGTCTATCTGATCTGCCTACCCAAATCTACCTATTTCTTTGTGTGATTCATGCAATTATATGTGGTTCTTTAGGATCTGTTCATCACTGAATACTGTATCATCAGTTCTAACAACCAATGGAAGACAATAAAGACAGCAAAGGAGTGCCCACAAGCGTTAAGCCAACCAAGTTCACTCCATACTGGGGAAAGATATTCCCTGCTATGAAACATGGCACTAATTTGATACAACTACTTCATTTTGAAATTCAAATAAATTTATATGCATCAATAAAACATGGTGACATACCAGGGCCAACTAAACAACAGGCTGCAGTGATTATGCCACAGGTCTGTTCATGCTATGAATATATGACATATGCTTAAGAAGTTTATACAAGCAACAAGACATTTTTGATTCAGAGAAAGAATCAACACTCATATAACGCACACTGCAGATAGACACAAGTCTGAATTTTCTACAGGCATCTTCAGCTTTACACACTGAAAAAAATATCTATGCCGGTTTACAATGAACAAGACATTAAGACAACCCAAACCACTAATACATTCTCATATATGTTACCCACTAAGTATTAATTAGTTATGGAAAAAATCAGAAAGAAAAAAACCTCTGAGCTCATGTACCTTACATTGCCATTTGAAAAATACCTAGATGCAGTAAGTATTCAAAATCCAGTTTAGACTACTGTTTCATTTCCCTGCTGTGAGCAACTAAGCTCCACAAGAATCCTGTTTTCCCTATTACCTTCAGATTAGAAGTACAGATCCTGTATTTGACAAAGACCCTACAAGAGAGAAGTGTTAGGACAACTCAAATTGCAAAGGGCATACTGCAGACAAAATCCCACCTAACTCTGGCAGGCAGTTAAATGTCCCAGTTGATGTACTTGCCCTTTTCTCAGTGCTATGACTAAACCTACTGATTACTGCACAAGGAATAACCACATCTATCATTACTATAGCTGGCTTTGCAACAAAGGTACTCCACAAATATCTAATTTATGATAGTGATTGTCTCTAAAAAAACCCCTGATTATCAGAGTTCACTCACTTTGCTTTTTGTATTTCTTTTGTATTTTATATTTCTAACTCCTCTATGTATTTGAGTTTATAAAATGTCATATGGACATTTTTTCTTATTTAAATATTGCTCAATATTTACTATTAATTTTTAAAAATCAGAATAAAGATTTAATTTATCTTCTTCTTAAACTCCTAAAATACTTGCACATAAACAAATGCACATTCAAAGCTGCTAAGATACACTTTTTTTTTTATAATTCAGAGAAAATTATCTATATGAAGTTTGAGAAGCAGATTATGTTGGACAAACAAAGGCATAAAACAAAATCTAACATGATGGCACTTGCTACTCTGTCAATAGGCACCTTTTGGCTTTTTCAAAATCTCTTCAATCTGATCATAAATGACCAACACATTTATGTATAATTGTAATAGTTCAGAGATTGTCTCAGAAAAAAAGAAAAAAAAATAATCCTGCTGCTCTCACCAGTTTTCAATATGCTTTTGAGTGAGCAAGTCTACACTTTTTTTTTTTTCTCACATCTTGAAACTTCAACAGTCTATTGAAATCCCATTGAGAGATTTACCCTATTAATGCACATTAAACCAAATAACTGTGGTAAGCTTATAAAAGATTAAAAGCTGATCATTGTTGCACAGCCAAAACTTAAAAGTACTGTACTATAAATACTACTATTAGCCAGTGTACATGGAAGGTGGTATGATGAAGGCTCTGAAGAAGGAAGCATGATTTGCAGCACAAATCTCCAACATGAAACCAGTGAACAGAAGCACTCTGAGAAATAGTGCAGTGATCTACTCTTTCAGACTGCACTAACTTGCTCATCAGTACTTCATCTTTATTAATATTCACACCCGAATGCCATATGTTCAATGATCTGGTCTATAACGGAATGCTGTACGAAATCCAGCATACTTTTCAGGCAAAGTAAATCTTAGAAAAGCAAACTTTCAAATATGATATTATGACAATATTTTAAAAATATAGGTACAAATTATATGGAACTACACAGAATTTATAGATAATTTCTTTTTTAATGTTCTCATTTCTGGCATTCATTTCTGAAATACAGAACTTCCTACTTCTCAAAGCACTAAAAAAGAGTAAAATACACAAAATGTACATGATACTTTTAGCAAAGCTGACTTACCAAGTGAATCATTCTACCATAAAGCTCTCAAATACACATGGCTTCTCTAGAAGGAACCTCCTTAATACAGTGTTATTTTAAACCCATATTGATAACAGCTTAACTGAAGGACAAAAGCACCCTCATAATAAACAGGCAGAGAATTAAAGGCAGATGAATTGTTTTGTTTCAATTTTTAACTGTGATTAAAACCAACCAATCGGCAAATCTCCAACAGAGTGTAAATTACAGCTTTTAAAATTAAAATTACCACACACAATCAGAAAGGTGTAACTGCTGAAATTTGATAGCTATAAGCCAGAAGAAATGTTGGAATATGTACAGCTAAAATCTGCATAATGAAATAACCACCTTTAATGTAGAAAAGCCTGAGAACAGCAATTACATCAAACTTAGGAAGAAAAGACTGCATTAAGATCTTAGCTTCTTGCCATGCTAGAAGGTACAGACATATTTGTTTAGAAATAACAATAATAGAACTGATACTAGCAGACTGCAATCAGTGTGCACTATCATCTCAATCACTACAAAAGAAAAATAGTAGACAAAAAAACCCAAAATGCTCACCACTTCTTCATGCCTGCATTTTCTCACATTAATTCCATTAATCTGTTATTAAAAAGATAAAGAGAAGACTTACTCTACATTTCATAAGTACACATTTCATTTCACTTTTCTAGAAAAATATAAACAGAAGAACTTGCAATTTTACTCACCTGTAGAATTGCATCTCCTATAAAAAGCAAACCTGAAAGTTCAGCTGAAAACAGAAAGCATATTTTTTACTCATTTTGTGGAAAATATCCTACATTTTGTGTACATGTATTCCTATTTAATGTTTTTACATAATCTTTTTAAAATTTAAACAAAACCCTAATAAAATACCCAACAATAAACTTCCAAATAAATTATTTGGATATTTGGCCTTTTTTTTTTAAATCCCAAATTCCGGCATATCAGTGTTACCCAGCCCAATATAAGACTATGAAACATCTTCCATCAGTCATTAACACATTTCAGGCCATTATGGTGAGGTATGGCATACTTTTCCTAATAAAAAATGACTGCAGGACTAGGTCCTATTTGCCTGTGAGAGACCATTTCTTATAGACGCCAACGAAAAAGCAACATGGACACTCCAGAGCTACATGTGAATGACAAATTTAACTTGCAAGATTTTACCAAAGATACTTTAGAGAATGTATCTTTGGTACTTCGTGGCGATTTATGCTGGATAACACTTTATATGCTGAAGAGCTAGACAATCAGGATATTGTACAAAATCACCAGCCAAACTGAGTTTTATTTTTAAAACAAATCTATACCTCATAAATCATAAGGGAATTTATAAAATCTAATTTTAAAGTTGCAATTTTTAAATATTGTGTTATGTTACAGAGCTATCTAATTCAAATACACTGCAGAAATACAGAAGAAATATAACAAGATCATTTAAGTGTCTATAAAGTAAGAAATAAACCCTAACATGAGAACTAAGGAATGTTAAGAGATTATATGGGACTATTTATCTATACTATCCCAAAACATCACAGAAGACACTTTCTAGAAAAGACTTTACTCGTATTTACTGGAGTTGTAAAACTGTAATCAATATTGACATAAATTATAATACTCCAATATGTGTTTAAAGGACTGTTCTTATTAGCTATATGTAATGAAAGATGCTTAAATTATTGGGGGACTGACATTTTAATTCATTTTTTAATTTTTTCTTAAATAAATGCATATCTCAATATTAATCAGATACTGGGCTTAAATGTACTAATATTTCACACATAACCTAATCTGCTAGCCTAAGCTCCTTACATGCATCACTAGTTTTAATAATTGGATCAAATACCACATTCTGTTTTAAAGGTTCAAAGAAAGAGGTGGAGTCAATAGGGAGGAGGGCAGAACTAAGCTTGCAGAATTTTGAGGTACAGCTTCTGGATCAAACAGCATTTTCCGTACCTGTATCCCTAGTACAGATGCATGGCATGATATCACAAGGCAGCTGTACAACAGATGTCCCTCAAAACAAACTTTAAAAATTTGCAGTACTTTTATGAAAAGCAGTAATGGAGCTTATATCTAGATAGGTATTGAGGTTAGAGAAAATGTATCAGCGACTGCAGCAAAAAAATGAGAAAAAAAAAGTGTGTACTTTTGAGTGCTCAATTTCATTTTTATTTTTCTGCAGTCCTTAATAGCATTTTAATAGCTAGTGTAGGTAATATATGCCACCCTATGATGCATTACATTCTGATAACTATACTGAAAAGAACAGAGCACAAGTGTAACTTCTGGAAGTTAACCTTATTGTCTTCCTCAGGGGCTCATTCCATGCTACTCTATAGCCTCCTTACATGCAACTTTCATGTCTGCCTTTCAGGGCTGGCTTTCGGTTCTAAGTATCCTGATCCCTCTGACCCTCTCTCTGTTCGGGTGAATATGAGAATGTTTGTATGCTGGCACATTTTAATTGTGTAGAATCAGGGTCCTAAAATTACTGCATAACAGATGGAAGGAAATGCTTCCATACACATGTACACCAATATACACAAACTTAATACAGACATTAAACACTCAATGCTAGTACTGTTTCACAACCTTCATCTCTCATCACTGCACACATCATGAGTTGCTTAACCATTATCCATCTTCCTAGCACATATTACATCATTCCAGTAATTTCAAAATATTCCCAGTAAAAAACAATACTTTAAAATCAATTCAGCACCAACTCTGCTTGTATTAAAACCGAATCCTTATGCAGCACCAGTTTTCCTACGTATGAGTTGCTGCAGTCTTAACACAGCACAACATCTAATAATAACACAAGGGTATTATCAAGGTTCTGTTATTACCCACCCCTGTTCAAGTACTACCCTACTGACTAGTATAAAAAGACATGCATTATCTTCTTGTATTACCATGCTTTAATGGGCAAACATTTGATCTGCTACAGCTTCCTGGCAATAATCATTTGGAAATAAAAGCCACAAAATTTAAATCTGTTAAGCATTTTTATTCTCTAAATACCTTATTATTTCTCTCCTTAAAAATAATGTCTTACAAGAACTCTCCTTTTTTTTTTTCTTGTAAATCATGTAGAAGACTGTTTACAAAATATTCCAAATATAAATTACATACTTTTTCAGGGAACAGCTCTGAGGATAGAGTTAATAATAATATGGAGCGATAAAGCATTTGTTTAACACTTCCTGGAGAATCTCAAGACTTAATGCACTGGGTTACAAGGAGCACATCAAAACACAGTGTACTAATCTGACACCCACCTCTTTGTTCTTTGGAAATCTTAGAAATGACCACTGGAATATTATGTTCTGCTCCACCCTGAAAACAGAATAAATGGCAATTTTGTCAGTCACTAGGAACAGCTCTTTACTTAAAATTAAGTTTAGCCTTTCTCTACCTGAGGGTTTCAGAGAAAATAATTATTCTGCACTTCCTCTTTTTATTAAAAAAAAAGACAAAACAACAAAACAAAACCAAAACCAACCCAAACCCAAAACCAAACAACAACCAAAAAAAAAGAAATCCAAAACTTGATTGGGATTAATTCCTTATTGCGTCTCATAAAAAAGTTGTCAGCTGCTATCATCAGCTCAGGAAGTGACTTGAATGCTGTTCAAACCTCTACAACACTTGAAGAAAAAGGACATTAGTTCCTGTGAATTCTGGAGGGATTAAAGTATGGAAGTGTGTTCTGCAAAAAGCAAATGTACATTGCACTACAATGGCAGCCATGCTGTGATCAGTTTTCATGCTGGCAGGAAAATGGTAAACAAAAGCCCAAGTAAAGCAAGTTTGGACTTTTCATCTCAAAGGTAGCCTTTATTTGTTTCTGTCCCTGCTACACAAGCACAAAGAGTGAGCAAAGCAGTGGAATAAGTAACAAGGAACCAAAAAGGAAACCCTAAGAAATGGAACAGTAGGTATTCAATAAATGGTGGAAAATAAAGGAAAGCTAGACAGTAATTCAACAGTTCAGCAGCAATTCAGTGCTGTTGCTTCATTCATTTTATTCTGTGGGGACTGGAAACATTCATGGTGCTTAAGAATAAAGCATTAAAAAGAAACCTTAAATAATAAAGGAAACTCAAAGGAAGAGAAAGGCATATACACACAAAGGCACAAATATTTCTTTCCTCTGTAAAGAATATCAACATGTACGCCTGAACGTAACCTGTACAAATTCAGATCCTCAGAAATCACAGCCTGCCACACTGTTATTTTTCCTAGGAATTCTGGTTAAGAATTTGCTTACTCTTTTCTTTCAGAGAAAATAGTTGAGCACTTATCTAGACAATGGATCTTTTAAAATGTTTTAAATTTTCCATCCCTCTAAATGTGGAAATGTAGTTATGATCTCATACCAGGAATCAAGTAATGTTGAAGTCTTAAGGGCTCAGACCTCTAACAGACTCTAACAATCATCTTTGTAATGCAAATTTGCTGTGTCATTTCTCCTTAAGCAGGCATGGAAGAGTCTGGAATAAAGGTAGCTATCCACCTGGGAAGGAGGTCCTGATAGAAAAGGCAGAGGAAGTTCTAATCACTGACATCTGTTTGAAGGTCACTGTCCTGGGTGTTGGCCATTACTGATGGAAGGTCACCCATATCTCCTTTCAAATTGTTGCATGGTACGGTTCTAAAGTTTTTTTCTTAAGCCAGTTTTTTATGTATGAGGGTTTTTTTCTGAAATTTTAGTAATGAAAAATATGGAACTAAAACTAGCAGCTTTTACTGGCAAACGCTGGTTTTGTGTTTGACTCCAAGTATAATAAGAAAATTACTCTTCTGTTCTTCTAAGCAGAGGGAGTCTACAAAACCTTACAGCAATTGTGGACTTCAGCATCCACAGACAATGTAGGTGGCATTTTTATTTCATGCTAAAAGGCAATATTTATTGAACAAAAATAGTTTTAAAGTCTATTGGCACAATATGGCTAATGTCTATGAGGATAATCTTCCCAACTGAAAAATGGGGACATTATGCATGTTGCCTAATGGAAGCAGTTCATGCAAAGCTCTGAACTGTGTTCAAAGACTGTCTTAAAGAATATTAGTTGGTATAAGCCAAAGCTGTGCCAGGAATCATGTACACAAGCCTTTAAAGATGAAAAGATAAATTTTTAAACTAAAAGCTAGATGATTCATCTATTTACTTAAAGCTTTCTAGCCTTTTTATTTTATTTTTTATTGTTTCAATTTGAAACAGAGAGAAAATGTGTTAATGAAAAAATCACAGAATGAAGACAAAAAGAATCATCTAGGTATGTACATAAGTGTGAGCAGGACAAGTGCACATGCTTGCTTCAGAGATTTTTTGATTGAGTCAAATTTTGAAAGTCATACTGAATCTCAGCAGATGTGGAATGCTATTCATCATTTAAAAAGAACAATCAAAGCAGTTAGGAAAATGGCAGTGTACAGTGTCCTGGTAGCCAGAAGTCAGACTGCAACTGCAAACCTTAATTTATTTAATGATCTATAAATTTTATTGTCAATTTCCACAAGAACTCTACACTCCAATTACTTAGAAACATTATGTTCTTTCGGAAGTCATATATTTAGCAGCTTCTTGTGTCAAATCACAAACATGTCAGAGATGTGATAAATGACTGTAGTGTAGTAACACTACACAATTTCTATATCTAAGTCCATGGCTATTCCTTCACATAGAGAGGTTTATTACTGAGAGTTCTAAAGGGGCTTCAGAAATTAGAAAATAATTCCTTCTGAAGACTGTAAACCAGATCAATTCCGCTTCAAAAATTCAATTGTACTTTCACAATTAATTTCAGTAAAATAAAGTACAGAAAAACGTAAAAATGGATTTTTATTTGTTCTTTCACACCTTCAAAGAGTGGATTATAAGCAATATTTTAAAGGGCTTAAGTTCAGATCTTGTGTAAATCAATCTCACAAGCAGTTTTATTTAAAAAGCTGAATGCCAAAGCCAGAAAAAATCATGTTGAAACACAAACATTTTAAAGTGGCACTAATCACTGTACTGCAATAACTCACACATCAGATAAATTGCATCCCCTGATACACACTACTTGAATAAAGTAAGTTCTCAGATAACCCCTATCTTCAAATAACCAGAGAGTAGCAAGACAACAAGAATATGTGTTTTTGTGGGAAACAGAGTTATTGAAACAAGGAGGAAAGGCTTCCTCACTTCTACAAAAATAGTTACTTTTCTTTTTAAAACTAATAACAAATGTAAGTTCGTTATTAAAGTTTAGGTATTTTCAAAAAACCCAAAGTAACAGTTACTCATCTGCAAGAGGAAGCATACCATGATTGGTACCTCTTAAAAAAGAAAACTAGCCCTCTTCAGAATATTTGGAATTTAAACTGACATTTCATGACATACCTAAAAACTCCATTTCAGTATGTCTTCATAAAGTTTGCTTACCAAACTACAAAGAGCATTACTTTAAATTCCAGTTCTAAGTTGTTTCTTACTACCATCTTAAAATTATAGTAGCAGATTATATTATTGCGTTTAGATTGTGTTGGCTATCCAGTTGCTTGTCAATCTTTTTGAAAGTGTAGGATTACTAAAAATGGGATCTAGCAAAAGAAGTTCCATGTTCATTGATTTTCTAAAAATAAATCATTAAAAGAGATAAATAATACTGTTTTATACACATAGAAATCTACTTGCCATTTTCACTACCTATTCTACATCATCCAAATAAGTTTGTTTCCTTTGCTGAGTTATCTTTTCCATTTAATATATTTGTTGAAGTGCTTCCATAACCTAACTCTTAGTTATTCCAAAAATTAAAAAGAAATAATTTACTCAAATCTGAATATAAGTAGCTTCACTTTTCCACTACTTAAGATTAATATTGATCAAAATATCTATGCAATAAAATAAATAATTTTAATTTAGAGCCATTATTTGTAAATTCTATTGCAGCTCCTTTTAGTACACTTCATACAGGTGTTTTGTTTTATTTTGTTTCCCTATGGAACAAGAAAACAAGATTTGTTTTCCTGTCTAGGCAAATTAACAATTCGTTTTTTCACTTTTAAATACTTTCGTAACTTCCATGGATTTTCTGCAGAACACTGGACATCTTGCTCTACAAATTTAAGAATATCTCACTCCACTAATTTAGAATCATGGAATCACAGAATCATAGAATAGTTAAGGTTGGAAAGGACCTTAAGATCATCTAGTTCCAACCCCCCTGCCATGGGCAGGGACAC
>JAOEHY010039486.1:0-11417 GCA_025447955.1 Psilopsiagon aurifrons
AGGGGGGGCACCCATGGGCTAGCGGTGGGCAGGGGGGGTGTTAGGGAATGGGGAGGTCAGCCTGCAGCCCCTTTTCTCCCCCCGAACATGCTCCACGCAGGAGAGCTGCTCCGCGTCTCAGTTCCGCGGGGACGTCACCTCCTGCTTGGAGCATCCTGGTAGTGCCTTACTGGAGCGGGGCATCTTCTGGGCCCCGGCCGAGTGGCTTCGCTGATCATCTGGAGGGGATGCTCGGCCCAACTGTCTCCTGCGTCACTCACAGAGACCTTTGCAGTGGGGACTGGCTGCGGGTTTGATCCCATGGGCCCGGGTGAAAACCTAAAGAAGAGTGGCACGGGCGTGTGGGGACGATTGGGTCTGCGTGACAACGGGAGGCGGCAGCAGCACAGCGGTCATGGGGGATGAATGGAAAGGGGATAAATCCTGCGTGTGAGGTGATAAATCCTCTCGGCACTGAACAAATCCCAGTGCGGGCAGGGGCGGGAGCACCCTGGCAGCAGGATGCAGGGCATGCGGCTGCTTTAGGGGAGGGAGGTGGGGATGTCATGAAGGATGGACAAGTGCAGGAGGACTTGGCCGTGCCTGGGCTTGGCACAGGATCAGGGAAGTGCTTGCTGCCTCCCTTTGCCAGCTACTCTGGGATCTGCGTGGAAACCCAATTCGGGGGTGCTGTGGTAGCATCCCCCATAGGATGTGATGCTGGAGAGCAGCTGGTGCCATGAAGGGACAGCTTGCAGGTCATTCAGGAGGATGCAGCCGTGGCATGGGGAGGGTGAGGATGTGAGGACATGCTGTGCCATGCATGTGGCAGAGCCCAGCCCAGCCCAGGTGGCCTTGAGGCAGCAGCCAGGGTGGCCGTGGCTCTGGGGAAGGGGAGCAGGGGAGTCCCAGAGCACTGGAAACAGGCTGGGTCAAACAGAAGTTTGTGTGAGCAGTACCTGCAGGGGCAGGGAAATCCTCTGGCATTGCCTTAAGCCTACCCACAAAGTGCTGACCTAAGAAATAAAGATGGTAATTTATTCAGCAGTTCACAAGCAGGTTTGGCTCCTGTGCAGGTGCACGCACTCTGTGTTCATCCCCGTGGGTCAGTGTGACGCGAGGGTGCTTCTTGCACATCCATAGCACTCCCAGGCTGGAGAGGGTCCAGTTTCCACAAGGCCAGTTTAATCCCTCTGTCCTTTAACCAGCCTGTGCTGGTTAGAAAAGGACAAATTGCCTCTGGTTCAAGATTTATCACTGCTGAAGTGCTGTTGGGTTCTGCCAAAGTAAAGAGGGTTTTATTAGTGCCACAGCTGCCTGTGACGAGACCCAGGTTTCTCTCCAAGAAGCTGCTATGAAGCAGAAGCAGCGCTGGGGTGAGAATGATGTTCCTGTGGGATTAAGAGCTTTGCAGGAGAGGCAGAGCTGCAGGCAGCTGCCATCAGCTTTTCTGAAGGGCTTGGACAATCCCAGGCAACTCACAGCTGTGCAGAGCTGGCTCAGGAGGAGCAACGAAATTCCTTGGATGCAGAATGGTGCTTATCATGGGAGCTACTGAGGCGCCTGCTCCTCATTTGTCTGGGGAAAGTTGTGTTGGTAGGGCTGCTCCTCCTCCTAACATCAGGCAGGGATGGAGGGTGAGCAGAGGAAAAGGTCAAAGAGGGCTTCTGGAGGAGGCAAGAGGAGGCAGCAGGGCAGTGTAGGTGAATGTCAGATCAACAGAGGTGGACACATACCCTGCTGTGCAGCAGATAAAGTGCAGGGAGGTTGGATGGCTGCTTTTTCTCTTCTCCACGTACCAGGTCAACCCTACAGTTTGCAGAGTGCTTTTCAGTCTTTGGGTTGGTAATTCATCATCTTTCTTGATGTGAAGTGTGAGCGATGAGAGATTTATTATTGTGTATCACAATAGCATATATACAGCATCACCAGTTCTAAAACCATTCACATGACCCTTCAAAATCAGGCAACAGGCTTAAAAAAAATGGCTTAATGAATAAACCCCCTCAATATTCTGTTTTGTTCTAACACTCCTCCAATTTTCTGTGAGTCTTTCAAGGTCATGCGTGCAAGCCCTCAACCATAAAGTCTAGGACCACTTTCCTTTCAAATAAAAGCTGGAGTGACTATGAATAATCATCTGTATTACTCTGGTGTCAAGACCCACATCCCTTCATGCTAAGCATGAGACAAATAGAACAGAAGCATGTTTCCTGCCCCAAAGCAGTTCTCCTGTAATCTTGTTAGAGACAAGTGGGCTGTAGCATAACCAAGCACTGTAAGACCTGTGAGAAAGTCTTCCATATGAAAGCCTACTCCAGTTCTCTGGAAAACCATTACTAGGACCTGACCCTGCATTTTTCTGAAGGAGAAAGCCCACAGCCTCCTGAATGCTCTTTCCTATTCCTCCTATAAAATTCCTCAGTGGGTTGCTAAGCCCCATAAGCAGTAAGGTAGCCTGAGGCTTGCAGGGGAAAAACCCATCTCCCCGTTCTCCCTTGATCTCTGTCTCTGTCCTCTAAGCTTCCAGTCTGCGCTCCACTTCTTTTCCTTCCCAAAGGAACCTAAAAATAAATAAATCCAAGAGAGGAAAAAGAAAAAAGCCACCAGCACCCAAACCAATGTGCTTAGTCATTCATGGTGAGTAAAAATAGTTTTCCAAATGAATGTACCACTAAGGCAACCAAATGAGCAAGTCATCTCCACAACCAAGGGGTCTCATTCTCCCTCTCCCTGGGCAGGTCCTTGTCTGGATGGGCTTTTGGCAAAGCAGAGCTGGTTGGAGAAGGATCAGGCCCATGAAGACAGACCTGAGGGTCAGGACCAGGTGCTCTACTATTCAAGGGGACATGAAAACGCTTATCTTCATCAGTGGAGACGTTTAGCAGAGTGACTTACCGAACCACCTTGTGCACGGGGCCTCTGCAGAGATGGTGCAATAAATGGTGCCGACCTAAGGATCTGCTGGGTAAGATAACGTGGGGCTGTGTGCAGGCTGCTCATGGGGTGGGCTGTGCTTTGCTCCCTGCTGGAAAAGCATGGATGGACAATCCTGGCTCTTGGCTTCTCCAGCTCTTGGCCAAGATCGAGCCTGTGGTTGTTCTTGCTGAGACATAATGTTCAGTACTCACGGCACGATTAAAGGCTTAAGCACATCCCCCCAGCAGAAACAACACCCTCATATTCCTGTAGATAAATATTGGGCAGCGGATGACTTGTTCTCCCCTTGGGCTATTGAGGAACAGTGGGCTGCATGATTGGTTTCCAGGACCCAGCCAGCCCTTTAGGGTTAAATAATTTCTTTAACATTGGAGAACAGCTGATTGGGGTATTAAAGCGTCCTGGGAGAGCAGAGGCTTGGGACATGCCAGTAGGGAAATCGGTTAAGCTCTCTGTGTGCTTAGATCTAGGCTCAGAAGACTGTATGGGACTTGGCTGCATCTGCCTTGCTTATGTAGATGATGCTTTTTTCAAAGCAGGGATTAGCTCTTATCTTATACCTGGCACATGGGGCCCTCATTCTGCATTGGAGACTCCAGCTCCCATACAGCAGCACTAGGACTAAAAAATCACATAGCCAGGCAAAAGGGATGGATTTTTCTTACATTAAAATAAACCCCAAAGACCACGTTCCTCATCACAAGACTGGGAGCATGAGCTCCACCTCCTAGCTGGTTTTAGGCTGGACTTAGAAACTGGAATCCCACTTCGGCTGCTGCAGGACCCCTCTATAACCCAAGCTGAGTAGGAGCTAGTTTTGGCTGGCTCAGAGAAGCCCCCGTTGAAGGACTAGCCCTGGCAACACTCAGCCAGGAGATGCGGCTGCAGGCTAGGAGAGATGCTGGAAGTGCCTGCTGCACTGACAGCGGTGGGTCAGGCTGGTGACACCGCTATGTCACCCTTCAGAGGCCGGGTTATGTTTTAATACACTGAAAAAGACAAACCCATCAGGCTCCCAGCATCATTCCTTACAGTGAGAAGGGAAGGATGCCCTTCTGAAACACACACGAGTCCACGTGAGTGGGCGACTACATATACTGGGACATCAGGTTGAGGAGACAGTCTCTGGCCACCGAGGAGGAATTTGGCATCCCAAGCTGCTTAAGAAAAGACCACTCGCAGAGTTAAGGGGGGAAATACTGTATTTCCTTTTCACTTTTCTATGATGAGACAGTAATTCTGACAGCAAATTAGATTAAAAAAACACAGTCATGTGGTTAGAGTTTGGCTTAAAAACGCAAACAAAAGAACCAGGGGAGGAGGCCCATTCAGGGAAGACTATGATGAACCGCTCCTCCAGCCTATCCGAAGGTATGTCACTCAGGGCACCACTTTGGGCTGTGCTCATTCCCCAGGCAGCAGCCTCCTGCCTGCCCTAGGACAAACATCAGCTCAGCTTGGGTTACTGTGGAGGCTATGACTCAGACAGCACAAGGCATTGCAGCGCAGCAGAACTGCAGCCCAATGGCTTGCGCTGGGGCTGCGCTGCACGTCTTGCTTAGATGGGATGCTGAAGATGTTCAAGACCCACTGCCAGCTCCATGTCAGACTTCCCTGCCCCACATGACATCTCGATTAGTGGGTATCCGAGAGGCTATCTCGTCTCGCCATGCTGAAGAAATCCTGCAGCTGGGAAATGATGTTGCAGGGCTTGGAGGAGCTCTGGGCACTTTAATTGGTGTGGTGCTGGGGCTCTCTGGAGAGGTGCTGAATATCGGCTGATTTTCGAGTACCATTGACGATTTCTTTTCTTGGTAACATGCCACTGTTCTCTAGCCAGCCTGCAACAGATGTCCTTCGGCATCCAGATGCAGGTGAAGATTACCAGCCAACAGAAGCAAGATTTGGGAGCAGCATCCATTACACCCAAGGTTGCAGGGGACAATGCATGTGTCCCAGGTGTGCCCAGGCCTGACCGCACTGCTCACTCCAAGGTGCGTGGCACAGTTATAAAGCCAAGCTGCAGTGTGTGGCGATAGGGGATCCGTAAGCTACATATGCACTGTTCAACTACAGTGCATATGTACCTCAGGATCTCTTCCCACCTGTGCCTCTGATGGTCACAGAGAATTCAATATTGGGGATGATGTATATCCATTTCATCAGGCATAACCACCTATTTACCCACTGCCGAAGACCTTTCTCAGGAACTTCCTTGACCCCACTGGTACTGCTGGCAGGATTATCAGTGAATTCTGGGAAGCCAGGATTTTACTATCTGTTTTGCCAAGTCTGGGGTCACAGCCATAGCTGATCTGGTCCCCTTGCCACCCTCAGCTTTACCCCTCACCTGCTGCCACTTCTTAACTTCAAGACTCGATCCAACACACTGGGAAAACCAAATCAGGTACAACCTCTCTGCCTCACTCCACGTGCAACACAGGATGGACATGAACAGAGCTCTCACCAGCGCTAGTAAGGTGGAAAACAGGTTAAAGGCAGTTGGGTTTTACAACGGGGCAGCAGGAACATTGAATGCAAGCCCAGCAGCTGCCACAGCACCCTCCTGCACAGGAGGCTTGCTGGCTCTGCCAACTGTCTAGTTTTGGGCAGTTCAAAATGCTGAGAGTAATGTTTTTGAAAGGTCCTGTGGGGCTGACAAACACCTACAAATTTTATCCGTGTGATTTCGGCATGTAAATCACTTAGCTGCTTCAGGAAACATTATTCTCAGCTCACTGGCTCCAGATGAGGCTGGGGAGATCTGCAGTTTGTGGAAGCTGGGAGAAGTTCACCAAACTCGAGAGAACCTGTGCCAAGTGACTTTGCTCAGCAGAAAGCCGGGTCTTTGTGGCCATGAATTCAAGTGACGTCTATTAGATCCTATCTTGACAAATATAAAGATATTTGTACTCCCTGAAGATTCCCATTGGCTGGAGCCCCCCTTCAAACTCCTGTCCTGCTAGGTCAGGCATGTGGACATCATGTCTCCAGCATTCTCACTAGTGTCATCACTACACAAAAGCACACAACCAGAGCCCTTAGGAACGGTACCACAATCCCCCATTGCTCCAGCCCAGGACATGCTCTCCTAGGACCAAGCCAGTACAAACCCATTGAGAAATGACCTCCCTGTCACTGCCTGAACCTGTCATGGAGGGGTGATGGAGCCGTCCACTCCTCCCCCACTTCAACAGTGATAAAGCACAAAGTAGTAAATAACGTGCCTGCCCTGTCCTTCTCCCCCAGCTCAGAAGCCCAAACCCAAGAGCAGCTGCACAGCCTCCCTGCAGCAACAGAGATGTCAGGGGCTGGCTCCAGCCAGCTGCCTCCAGGAAGGAGACCAGGGCTGGGAGACACGAGAGGGCCTTGTTCAGCTCTGAGAATCATTCTTAAAAACAGATACTGGAAGACTTAGCAGTAAAGCAAGGGGCTACTCCAGCTGGCGTCATCAACTAGAGACCTCCCAGCACCACTTACTCAACAGAGGGGAAAATGTAGCTAGCAGGACACTAATGACTATTTTCCATGTAATTTTAAATCTAGTTCCATTTCTTGGGTTTTTTTTTTTATTTTTCCTTTCCACTCCCTGGATTTCTAATCCCATTAATCTTTCTCCATGGCTCCTGTGCATGTGTGGAAGTGTGGGTGTGGCAGAGGCAGTGGGAGGTGGGTCAGGCATTTAGGCACATTTGGCAAAGCCAACAGAGTCATTATCACGGTCAAAGACAGTGTAGTAGGGACCAATGAAGACATCTCCCAGGATCCAGAGTGGGCCCCCAGGGGGTGGGACGTCCAGGCCTGAAAAGCCGCTCAGGCAGATGGTCTCTCCTTGTACAGAAACCTAGACAGAAGGGCAAAAGCTTCAATCTCCCTTGGTCCTACATTTCCCTCGCCTTCGCAGGCTTAGCAGTAACACCTGACAATGCTGGCTGTGCTTCAGCCTCACCCAGCTTGAGATCCACCGCTTGTTGTGAAAGTAACTCCTAAACTATTGATCTCTTGGCTCCAAACCCAGCTCCCCCTCCCACAGTGCTTATTGCAGCAAAGCATCAGGTAAACCTGCACGTGCCCATAAACCTCCCAACGCTGAATTAGAGCCACACTGAAATTCTGCACAAGTTGATTCTGATGGCTTAAATGCCAGGCTGGTGGCCTCTGCTATGATAACGCTAGCTTCATGGCACCAGAAAACAACAAGAAAGGGCAAAATATTTATAGAAAGTGATGCAACAGTTTGCCCACCCTTCCTCTCCCATCCTGCCATCCCTCACGAGCATCTCGCAGGAATCTCGTTCCTGCAGGACAAATAGTGAGGTCGCCTGGCTCCATCAGCAGTGCCACCGCCCCAACATTTTTCCACAAGTTGCTGCTCTTGTGTTTTGGATTTCATGGTTGAGGACTGAGTGGAGGAGGCAAAACTTAGCACTCAGGGGAGAAGCACAGGGCTGGAAAAAGCTGCCTGGACATACCTTGAAGACATACTGCTCTCCAGTGAGCTGGTAGGGCTTCCCTCCTAGCGTTAGCGTGATGACAGGCAGAGATGACACCTTATCACAGGGAATCACGTACTGAAATAATAACAGTAAAGGCTTTAGATGGCAGCTCCCACACCCTTAGGAAATGTCTTCCTCAGACACAATCACATCTTTGCTGTAGTTTTCCCCCAAACCAGCTCATCATGCAGAAGAGGCTTGAGCTGGGGTAAGCAGGCTGTACAGGGCTGCAAGCTGAGGGGTCAGAAGGTTTTAGGGATAGGGATGAAGCCAAAGGTTCAGCTTTTAGCTCTGCGGAGCACCACGGCATAGCACCTGATGCAGCAGGGCCGGGGGTCTTTGCCACAGAAGGCAGAGACACAGCTCAATACAGCCTAGAGACATAGACAGGGCGTGATGAACAGACAAAACCATTTTAATTAACACTGGCAGATCTTGCAGAGGTGGCAGGTCTAACTTGCTGCAGCACGGAATCTCCAACACTGCAGAAAAGACCTACAAGTGCTCATGACTCTGTGATTTGGGAAGGGTTTTGGAGAACAGAATCTTTCCTAGAGGCTCCTTATAATCCCTGTTCCTCCACAATTTCAAGGAGGAGAGATGACCTTGTGAGATTAGCTGCGATGGTTAAAAGCTTGGCAGGGAAGAGCTGTCATTTGCATGAAAGTGCCTTTAGACTCACATGAACAGAAATCCTCGGTCTCAGCTGCAACTCATACCCATTGTCCCCTGCCTACCAGGGATGGGTGGCAGAGGTGACCCAAAGCCTTCCAAAGTTCATGGAACCTGGCACTCTTGACAGCATAGGCAGGAAGGTGAACACTACATGGGATCAAAAGACAGAGGAGACCCTGCTATGCCAGGGGCTTTTCTATGAGCACAAGCTGGGAATGGCAAGCAGAGGGAGCAGAAGACCAGGGTCTGTAGAAGGATCTGGGTGCAAAGCAGTGCGGACGACATGAGGACCATGGACCTTCCAGCCTGGCCTCACCTGGCCTTTGATGAGTGGTTTTGCACCAATGGCTGTCTGCAGCTCCTTCACTTCCTTGGTGGGGCCAGTGATGAGTGAGGTTCCTGTGTCCACAATGGCCTCGCAGCCCCCTTTGCACAGGGTCAGCCCATTGGCAACATCCACCCTGGGGAGAGGTGTCCAGACAGAAGACAACTGTTAAGAGTCCTCCCAGAAAAGGCTGCACGAAGCAGAAGGCAAAGAGTTGAAGATGACTGAGTCTGGGCAGTATGTAGGCATGCAGTGGAGGGCTGCCAAAGATGCCAGGAAGGACAGATTCTCAGAAATACTGATGCAGCACCAACTTAGTGCACAGACCCCCTGGCTTCCCCCTGCTTGCTCCCAGCTGAGCAGGTGCTTTGAGGTGTTATTGAATTTCTGCAGAGAGCCTGGACTGCTGCCTCTGTACCCTGCACTCCAGAGCAAGCATCACAGAAAATGGAAATGTGAGCGAGCTCAGGGCAATGCATTAGGGAATCATATTACCTGTGCTACCACAAAAAGCAAAGGGTTAAAGGGGTGGTGTGACAGCTGAGAGGGTCACAGGCAAGGGAAGGGTTCCTGTATGTCAAAGACACAAGACAGGAGCTGCTTGGCTTCCTCTCCCGCATCGTGTTTCGCAGCAGTGCAGATGGATAAAACCTTCCAGCCAAAGGTCTGCCAGGCTTTGCCAATGAAGCAGGGCTGGGGGAAGATGAGAACTGAAACCCTGTGCTGGGGTGGGATGCAGTCCCTGGGAGAAGGACACACTCTGATCACAGGCTGCTTTTAAGTTCCTATCACGTGGGAGAGCTCAGAATAGACCGTGGGGCTGGCGGCCGGCAGATCAGCACACTCTCCTCCCCTCTGCCTCCAACAATGCACACTGATTGCCGCGCGCCATGCCCTTCAGTCAAGGGCTGGCTTCCTGAGGCCTCATCCTGCTTCTCCAGAGAGTGCAAGTGAGCCCTACAGATCAGGCCTTGCTGAAAGCTAAGCAAAGCTGGGGTTTAACCTGTGGGGCTCACCCTGCCTGCAAGGAGGACATGCCAGTGTTTTCCCTGCTTTGCAAGGATGCAGCAGGCGTTTTCGAGGGTCAAACATAAACAAGAGGAAAAGTTCTTGCAGTACACCTGGCGTTTTCTGCCTCTTCTCCCCTCCCAGCAACAGCTTTTGGGTGGGATTTTAATCTGTTTTTTGGTGTGGATGTGTTTCAGGAATAGAGATAATTCCTTTCTGGGGAGGGTCTCAGCCCAGCCCCAAGTGTGAGCTTTCTGCACACATGTACCCATGCATGAAGCCAGGTGGAGGAGGGACTTACGCGTCCATGTGGACCTGCCAATAAGCCTTGCGTGTGACATTGACCCAGCTGAAGTCACCACTGTAATACTTGGGGTCAGTGCCTCCCAGAAGCAGCTCGCCACCGGGCTGAGCAGTAGGATCTCTGAAAAACAAAACAACAGAACTGTGAACATAAGAGTCAGTGTGGGAACAACCCCCCCTGCATGCCCCCAGACTACATGCCAGGGTGCTTAGTGGGGAAGCAGTGTGTTAGCAGCACTGGAGACAGATGACTTAAATTGCACTATTACATGTCAATATAAGGACAGATACTGTGAGATAGGCTGGGGTAAGGAAATGGGAATTTTTTTTACCCAAAGCATCCTGCAGCTTTTTGCCTAGTGCTTTGCCATGGACACCTGTAGAAACTCGCTGTAGAGAAGTAGGACAGAGAAGGGGAATGGCAAATGGGAACTGAGCACCGATGCAGGGGACCCTGCAAATAATCAGCTTGTAACAAGCACCCGTGGCAGGGCTGGACATGGCTGATGCAGCATTAGGTTATCTGCACTCAACTCTGCGCCAGCCAGGAGCCTCAGAAATGAATCCTCAAGGTTACTGTCAGATAAAAGCTCACTGCCAAGCAGATGGGAAGAAATATGGTGATGGGGGAGGGCTGGCTTTGAACAGCTCAGAGCAGCCTCCCTGCCCTCCCCGCTCCTGGTGTGCTACTTTTTGGGCTGAAGTAGTTCAGAGTCCCCCCTGCGGTGCCAGGAGGGTTATGTGGTATCCTGGGGGAGCAGCAGTGGGTGTGAAGGCACTGAAAGGCACAAAGGATGATCTCCCTGTGGGTGAGGGATTTTTGCCCCATCATTAGTGATGACTGGTGTGGGGCACACTTGCCCGAGAGGTGACACTGTGGTGGCCATGTGGGTCATGGATTTTGGCAACAGACTGGGGCTAATGGGGACTGCACTAGCAGCATGCAATCTCTTGATCACAACTCTGCTTCTTTTCATTTCCCCTTCCCCTGAAAACAGCCCCCGTCTCTTCATCAGTTAAGAGATCCAGTAGCAGATCTACCCAGCTTTTTATCAGTAAACTTCTACTTCCTTCTTGCTTCAAAGCAGACAGCAGAAGAGATTTTGGCCTAACTGCTCCAGCAAGGAGACCTTGCTGGAATCTCCCCTGTGGTGCTGGCCAGGGTGTGAACTGGCATATAGCAAGAGGTGCTACCAGGAGACACAGAGAAATGCCTATCTGGGCTTATCCTCACAATGACAGGTCTGCCCCCAAACCAAACACTACCTGTTTAGGTAGAAAGAGAAGATGTTTTTCTCAATCAGCTTCTGTTCCATGATGTTGTCGAAGAAAGGGGTGACCTTGTCCACAGAGATCCTTGGGAATGCCATGCCCAGGATGCCGTCAAACTTGGCCGCAATGAATGTGATGCCTGGCTGTTTCACGGCCTCTCCAAAGATCTGGTTCTTGATTTTCAAGTTACCAAGCTGAGGGGAGATGGGGAAGGAAGGGAAAAGCAGATTGTAAAGAAAACTGACTCGGGCGACCAGGGTGGAAACTGGATCTCACTGAATGCAGGCAGTAGTGTGTCCCTCAATGCACTGACACACTCCTGCCAGCTTTTACCCTTCCATTTGTAAGCAGCTGCAGAAATCAGATACCCTGGTGGCACTCTCGGGGGGGGGGGGGGGGGGAAGGAAAGGACACAGGCC
>JAOEHY010039488.1:0-17061 GCA_025447955.1 Psilopsiagon aurifrons
CCCGGCCCGGCCCGGCCCGGCGGGGAGCAGCGGCTCCTTCCCGCCCGGCCACCTGCGCTCACAGCCCGGCCCCTGCAGCGCTCCCGCCCCTTCCCCACCGCCGCCAGGGTACGAGTGCCGCACCTCGGCGGGCGCGGGAACACCGGCACTGCTCTGACGGCTCCAGCGGCTGAAAGAGAAGCGGGGACGGCGGGGGCAGCACCAGCGATCCGTTGCGGCAGGGCAGCGGCAGGGCAGCGGCAGGGCACGGCGGCAGCGATCCGCTGCGGCAGGGCAGCAGCCCCCTCCCGAGGGCCGGAGCCCCCCGCACGGGGCTCCCGGTGCTGTCCCGCCGCCTCCCCGTCAGGGCCCGCGGCCGCTACCACCGCGCTGCCGGCGGAGGGGGGCGCGCAGCGCAGGCTCCTCCCCACGTCCAGCAGCGGATTGGTAGGCTCCGTCAGACAGCGCCTCCTACCGTCCCCGCGCGGCTTCCGTCCCTTCTGCCTGGAGCCGCGCGGCCGCTGCCGCCATGGTGAGCGGTGCCGGGGCTCTCCCGGTGCAATCCAGCGGCATCCGCGCGGGAGCCGCCCGCCGGGCCCCGGCGCCGTCATCAATGCGGGGAGGATAGGGGTGGGCGATGATGCGGGGCCGGAGGGGCGGCGGGAGGCCGCGGGGAGGCGACGGGATCCCGGGAGCGGGGCTCACGGCCTGTCCGCCGTCCGCAGGCCAAGATCAAGGCCCGGGACCTGCGCGGGAAGAAGAAGGAGGAACTGCTGAAGCAGTTGGACGATCTGAAGGTGGAGCTGTCCCAGCTTCGCGTGGCCAAAGTGACCGGCGGGGCCGCCTCCAAGCTCTCCAAGATGTGAGTGGCTCCGGTTGGTGCCGGTCGGGGTGACTGCTGGGGAGCGGCGGAGGGGCCTGCCGGAGCCTTGACGGGCGTGCGAGCGGGGCGTGCAACCGGTACCGTGTTGGAGGCTCGGGCTGGGGTGCGCTGTGCGTGAGGAGCACGTTCGTGGTATGTGCGGCCCCGTTGTACTGCACAAAAAGGGGGGGAAATGGTACAGAAAGGCTTGAAAATGGGTTTGTGGTCGGAGATGTTGAGCTGAGATGTGCCGGAAGTTGTTGGTGTTTTGGTGCAAGGTGCTGCAGTGTAAGTTACTTGGTTGTAGCGTGTACAGGTTTCCCCTGTACTGGGTTTTAGATCTGTGGTGCTGGTCTGTCAGTGTGCTCTGAGACATCCTTTTGTTCCCACCTGCAGACGTGTGGTGCGCAAATCTATTGCCAGAGTCTTAACTGTTATCAATCAGACCCAGAAGGAAAACTTGAGGAAGTTTTACAAGGTAAGAACAAGCATCTCGCATAGTGGTCGTTATCTCTTACTATTTTCATATATATATTTCATTAAAACTAAACAGGTTTGTAGCTTATTACTTAAAAGCTCAAGAAGAAAACGCATATGTTCCGTTTTCAAGTTCTCTAGTCATGACTCCTTTTTTATTGCAAGACTACCCCATGCTCTGTAAGCTTGGTGTGAATCTGCTGTTGCCAGGAGAGCCTTCTGGACAGCATCACCTCTTTGGGGTGCAGCAGCCTTTCTAGAAGATGCTGCTGTCTTTGTGCTCATGCGCCTGACTGGGACGTTGTAGTCTCTTAACTGTTGTTTATTTCTGCAAACAGGGCAAAAAGTATAAGCCTCTTGATCTGCGGCCGAAGAAGACTCGTGCCATGCGGCGCAGGTTGAACAAGCATGAAGAAAACCTGAAGACCAAAAAGCAGCAGCGAAAGGAACGTCTGTACCCAGCCCGGAAATATGCCATCAAGGCATAAATCTGCAGGGTGCTAGAGTCCTTGATGATACTCGTTGAGTATGGCTCATTAAATAGAGTTTTGTTTGGAAGCTGTTGTGATTTTCTTGGTAGTAGTGAGATAAAGATGTCGTCATCTTTATAAGGAGAAATCAGAGCATTCAGAGAAAGTTCATTTGAGCTTTTATTGCTAATGAAAATACTAATTTTAAGGTTATTGTCCTCTTTGAAGAGCAGGCAGATGGGTACAGGTCTTTAAGCTGGTTCAGCGTAATGCGTAGAAAGCGTTTAGCTTCAGACTGATTTAAAGTTGACGCAGATGCTTACAGTGAGTCAGTGTTCATCGCTTCAGTACCTTAAATGTTTAGGTTTTGTCTTGTGCCAGTGTTTTGTATTAGGTGAAGAGATTTGCTGAGGTTGTTTAGCAGATTTCATTGAAACTGAAGAATTCCTGCACCAGTTGTTTTGGATCTCTCTGCAGCTAGTGCCAAAGAATCCCTGTCTGTCCCTGGTTCAGGTGGATGCTGCAGGTGGCTTGCCAAGCTGAGCTGCAGCAAGGGGTGGCCAAGGCTGCTGAAGCCTCCTTCCAAGAAACTCCCTTAACTACAGCAGGGAAGCTGGGTTCCTGTGCCATCCTTCAGATTTGTTCCCCCTTGCAGCTGATTCAGTCTTTGCAGACAGCTCTTGGAAGTGCAAGGTTATACACAAGGGTGATGGGGATGGTGAAGGCACCACCTGATGTCACCTTTCAGCAAGAGAACATTTGGATGCGCAGTGTGTTTTGTGTGTCAGGGCAGGACTGTGGGTGCTTGTGGGCAGTGACATGCACTGCTGTCTGTTACAAAGCCTCCAGGCTGGAGCTGTGCTCACCCTCGAGTTTGGAGAGTAAAGAGGAATTGGTTCTAGTGCTGTTTCTTTTGGATGAGGATGGTCCAACCAGGCTGTTAGCACACAGGGTTACATGCTTTGGGATGGGAAAAGGGGAAGCTAAGATCCAGTTAAGTGTTAGGAAAATGTAGAAAGGATAGTTCCAGAGCAAGCATTCTTGTGTGCATGTGAAGGAAACTTGGAAAAAGCTGACCTTTGAGGTTGTTTCCTCCCAAAGTCGAGGCACTCCTTAGTCTCACAGTTGCAAGCTTCCACCTGTGAAGTATGGAACTAGTTAAAAGGTTTGACTTTCTCTTCCCCATGGAGTTCTCTGGGACTCAGAGATGGAGTTGTGATTCCAAAGGCCTTTTTTGGTACTGGTGAAGAGTTCTGAAGTGTTGCTCAAGCATCAGGGATGCAGCAGTCATGGTTCATGTTAGTGTAGCCAATGCATTCTAACACGAAAAATTCTGTACCCATTAGGAGGTCCTTAGATTGGATCCAGATTCTGTTTAGGAAAAAAGATCTTAAGTCTGCTCGCTGAACTACGCATAGATCTGAAGGATTTTTGAGCCTCAAACAAGTTTCAACCAGAGAAAGGTCTAATTCTATGTGGTAAAGTGAATTTCCCATATATTGAGCTATTGGGAGGGATAGCTTTGCAGTGACGCTAGTGCTGGCTGCGGTGGCTTTGGGAGCTTAGTGTGGTCCTGAACACGATATGTCTGGCAGTGGAGGAGGCCCAGCCTGGCACAGCGCAGTCCCGAGCCCCAGATGGGGCCAGGCTGCTGAAACGTGCTGTAGGATGGCCTGTTGCCTGTGGGAACTGGCTCCTTCTGCTCATGTTCCCATTGCCGTGAAGTCAGGCAGGGTTGCACACTGCTTTGTGTTGGGTTTCTGAATCCCCTGCAGTGGCAGCAGCCACTCGTGGAGAAGCATGAGCTTTCCACCCACACGCGTGGCCCTCCACCACTGCGAGGGTCCCAGATCTGCGCACGCCTGTCCCAGGAGCCTGGAGCCTGAGAACAGGAAACAGGCTGCTGCCTGTGCTGGGGTTCATGCAGGCTGCTTCTGTCAGCTAATGCCCGCCTGAGTTTTGGCCTCTTCTAGATGGGTGATGGGTGCCCTTAGGTCCTATGGCAGCGCTGCTCACGGGAGCCTGAGGGCTCTTGCCAGCATTCCCGGCATGGAAAACCAAAGGCAGGTAACATTACCTTAATGGCCTTCCAGGGTCTGCTCCTGGATGGCATGAGCTGTGGGGCAGGAAGAAGATGGATATAGGAAGAAGGCGAATGCCTCTGATCCTGAGCAGCAGCAAGGAGTCACAAGTTTGGAGAGCAGCATCATGACCAAGTCTCTAAACACATGCACAAATAGCAGCTTGAAGCTGGCACCTCTGAGCATCCTGAAGTCACATCTGGGAGGGTTTTGCTGGTGTTTTTGTGTCAGCAGTTTTACAGGGGGAATGGTTCAGGTTGGAAGGTGCCTCTGGTACAACTGCCTACTTGGAGCAAGGCTGCTTTTGCGGATGAATCAGTTTGATACAACTTGAGTATCTGTGACTGAAATCCCCATCAGTCTGATGTATTTTTGACCCTTTTCTGTGCACTTTTGTAAATGAAGAGCAAACGAGGGGGTGCTCAGTTCAGTGCGCTCAGCACTGGGTCAGGCACAGCATTTGCCCCCAAGGACAGACTGGTTTTGTCTCCTGTGCCAGAGGGTAGTGGAGCAGAGTGCAGGACTGCTCCCTTGGGAGAGGGAATGCTGGCACAGGGCGATGCTGTCAAGAGGGGGAGTAGGTGACCTGCCAGACACGTGGCCGCGAAGCTGGAACTGCACCCAGCAGCCATCCCCGTGATGAAGCAGGAGTCAGTACCGGAGAGCCGCTACGGCTTCACTTTGTGCACAATCCACAGCAGCTATTTGAGGAGGTAAATGAGTTTCTGGCACTGTACTAAATCCTGGGGCTGAATTACTCCATCCACCCATAGCAGGGTGGTAAAACCAACCAGTCCAGGCCTTTCATCAGAATTACACTGTGCTGTCACAGAAGACATCCCAAGGACAAGCAGCTCCTTAAAGCACAAACAACATCCTGATTGAATGGATTGAGAGGTGAAATGAGGGGCTCTAGCACAGGTTTCCTCCAGGGCATGGGTGGAGAAGATGCTTGTTAACTGCTGCAGGGCAAGACAGGTGCCTCCTGATCTGTGTTGTCAGCTCCTGGGGGTCTCCACTGCTCTCCTGCACTGACCCTGCACAGCCGCCGATGCTGGTGCTGGTTTAGCACCAGTGTTTGCAGAGCGTCAGGGCCTCTGAGGCTCGGAAATGTTTATTTTCCCTTGTAAGTGCAGCTGACCCTCAGTGTCGGAGCAGGAACGGGGCCGCGGGGCCCTGCTCCCGAACTGCCCGGGAAAGGCTGCTCCTCACCAAATAAATAATTTCCAGGGCAGGGATGAGGAGGGAGGAGCAGGCAGGGGCTGACTGCGGGGCACAGCCCAGGGCTGATGCCACTGAGGAGGGAGCCCTGGCTGCCTGCCCTGGGCAGTGCTCAGCAGGACCAGATGTTCCTCTCCCCAGCACGGCAGGCACCGGCCAAGCGCTGATGGTGTCTATGGGCGCTGGCAGGACCCGCTCTTAGACCTCATTCTGCAGCTGGGGCAGCGGTCTGGGGTAAGGGGAGGGGTGCAGAGGGAGCAGAGGCAGATGTACAAGGTCTCCACCTCCCTTGGCCTGTGTTTGCTGTTATGGGCACAAGCCACAGCTCTTCCAAGGCTCCTGGCATTGCTCTCGTCATCTCCCTCCTCTGTGGTGGCTCCTCGGCAGCGCTCCTGAGCATTAACACTGGTTTCTACGTGCAGCAGAGTGTGCAGGGAGCACGGTGGGACACGCAAGGTGCCTTGCAGGGCAGGATGGGCAGCGAGCTTGGGAACGACCATCCTGGCCATATCCAGATGCTCTTCACCACTCACATCCCTCTGTGTGCGAGGGCAGAGGCGGCCGCGCATGGCTGCATGCGGGCAGCGTGTCTGGCTGACAACAAACCCCACGTTGTGATCGCTCGGTCTGGCGGGGAAACGCCGCGTCCCTTCAGCCATGCGGGGTCTGACCGGGGCAGCCGCCCCCTCCCTGCCCTGAATGCCCGTTCTGTTGGCTGCACTTGGGGGAGGACTTGCCCCGTGCTGCCCCGGTGCCGCTGCGCCCATCAATACAGGCAGTGTCTGGATGCAGGCGCTGCGCCGCGGGGCCCTGATCCCACCACCCAAGGGGGCTCCCGGACAAAGGTGGCCCTTGGGCTCTCAGGAGACAGAGGCTCCTGTTCCCTGCCGGCCCGGCTGCACATCCACAAGGTGATGGAAAAGCCCTTGCGCAGGGGTGAGCGGAGCCCAGCCATGAGAGCTACCCATGGGCAGCCCTCTCCTTCCCTGTGTCCTGTGCCACGGGGTGCTGGAGGGAAGGGGCGCTGCAGGGTGCACCCCGCTGTGCCGGGGAGCTGGGATGGTTTGGAGCTGGCAGCGTCAAGCCTGGGAACAGATTCCTGTTTCCACTGGTGAGTGAGTCAGCGGCGGCACCGCCAAGGCCCAGGGCTCCCTCCCTTCCCTCCGGCCCTGCCACCGCTGCCATACAGCCCTTTCCTGCTGCCGCTCCGGATCGGCAGCCTCAGCGCCCATGGCCCTGCAGGTGGGCACTGTCTGTGTCCACTGCTCTGCCCCTTCCACCTTCCTCCTTCTCTGCAGCAGCTCCATGCTGGGAGCAGCGTCAGTGCTGAGCTGTGCCCTCTGTGCCTGCCCCATCCCAAAGAGGGGGACATGGAGGGATGCAGATGCCCGTGCTCCTGCGGGTGGGGTCACGCCTCAGTTTCCCCACCACACGTTTCTGGCAGGCTCTTGCAGCCACAGGAAAGGTGTGCACAGAGCCGGCAGCGCCTGCTGCTCCCCCGGCCAGTGTTGTTTGGGTTGGTCAGCTCTTGCATCCTGAGCCCCCGCTGCACTTCCAGACACAGCTTCATTGCGGTTACAAGAGAAACAGCTCCCCACTGCGAGAACAGACCTGGCCAAGGGGAAGCGCTTGAGTGGATTTGGTACTGGGCACCGGCACACCTTCCGAACGGAGCCTTGCGCACTCCCCCCCGTGGGTGCAGTGCTCTGGTTGGTCTCAGCAGGGACATACTCATCCCAATGAGCTGTTGCCCTGCAAGCATGGCTCAGGGATGCAGAGGGCAGGGATGCCCAAGCAGAGTGTGTGTGCAGAGCGGTGCCAGCTCCATCCTGCTGCACTGCTGCTGTGACCGGGAGCCAGGACACATCCCTGGGGAGCAGCAGGGAGAGGCACATCGGGAAATGCCTCCCCTCCCTGTGCTGCCAGGGCTGTGCCCTGGGCTGCCGGCAGCGGGGACTGCACAGAGGGACGGGTCAGGGAGGGCAATGAAAATAGATCCCTGTGACGCTCGGTGCTGCTGCTCTGGCTTTGAAGCGTGTTTGCAAGGCGGGCACAGCCCCAGGACTCGCTTCCACCTGCTCTGGTCGCACATCCCCTCCTTCCTGGGTCAGCAGCTCCCGGACGGAGATAAGAATGGAAGGAAGAGCCCGATTCCCATCATGCTCCGAGCACAGCCATTCCCAGCCCTGCAGCCCTTGAGCAGGCGGCTCTTGGCTCTTTGTGGCCAGGGAAGGGCTGCGTGGCCGTGGGTGAGTTGTTGGAGTCTCTTGTGCCCAGGATGGGGTGGGCACAGGGCACCCGGTGGTGGCTGGGCTGCACCAGTGAGGCTCCAGCGCTTGGGTGGAACAAGGACTGAGGCTTTCAATGCACCGTGAGCATGTGCCCACAGGCTGCAGCCAGGGACAGGCTCCATCCAGGTGCCACCTGGAGCAGGGCTGGTGCCATGCCCTGCCTGCTGTGTTCCCTGCCCTCCCAGCGGCTGCTCCCCTTACCTGGGGCTCACCCGCAGCACAAACAAACCAACCCTGGCTGGTAACTGAGAAGGAGATGGGAAGGGATTAGGGCTTTGCCCAGCCTCACTGAGCAGACGGTGGAGCTCAAATGGCCTCAGCCACCCTTCCCCAGGCATCACTTTGCCATCGTGGGGCCTCGGGCGCTGCAGCCCCCCAGAATCCCTGTCTCAGGCTTCATTTGCTGCGTGCTGCTGAACGGAGAGATTTTAATCTTTTAATCACGTTACGAGCCGAGGTGGTGCCGGCCACGCACAGGAGGAATGTCTGGAAGTCAGCAGCTCCCGGCGCGGCGGGAGCCCATCCTGTCCCTGTCCACACATCCCCATTGTGTCCCGTTTGGGAGCCCTGTCCTCCCCAGCCTGCCTTGTCCTGCCTGGGGCCAGGACCAGAGCCTGTGACTGGAGACCAGACAGGATGGGCTGGTCAGGCCATAGGCAGGGAATGTCGAAGTGGGAACTCAGAGGCTTTTCCATGGACCTGACCTGGGATGTGGTTCCCTGATGTACAATAGCAGAGAAAGAGGATCAGCGTGACATTAGATTGAGAAAAAGGTGGAGGGGGTCATGGAAGCCAAAGGACCCAACACAATAACCCCATTGAGAAACAAGAGCCCATTTGGTTTTGCTCACTGCTGGTACTTTTTGGGTGGGGAGCCAAAGGTAACCCCCATGTCAGGGGCTGCTCTTGCAGTGCCTGCACCCAGCTTTTGCAGCACCGGCTCTTCTACAGCCCCTGCTGCTGCTGCTGCATGGCCCCATGCTGCTGAGGAACCCTCTTGAGGCTGCACATTGCTGCTGTCTTGGTGCCCTGCACCACCCCACATCATCCTACATCACCCCCGTCACCCCCTCCCCAGCTGGGGGGATGGAGCTGCAGGTTTTGGGGCAAGGCCAGGCGGCCATGGGGGGGAGCAGGTATTTCATGAGGAGTCTGTCATGTGGCATAATTAAAGCTCCTCGTTACCATGCAGTAGCGAGGGCCATGCTCTCAGAGGGGCGCCTTCACAAGAGGCCCCACAGCTGCAGCCGGGGGACACGAGGGTTTAATTACTCCCATCCCCGTGTTTTCTTCCCGCAGGGAGCAGAGGGGTGTCCCGCAGCACAGCCTGGCGCAGCGAGGCAACACAGAGCCACAGCAGCCCCTGCTGAAGAACAACAAAGGCCTGGAATTAGAGATGTGCTGCGAGTTTACTTTACTGCAAAACTATGTCAGAAATCCGTATTGTTTGGACAGGGATTTGCTGGGGATCGCTGGATAAAAGCTTGGCAGGGACCCAGCCTGGGGGGGAAAAGTCAGCCAGCTCCTTTCTCCCGGTGAGGACTTGGAGCCAAGCGAGGGATGCGCAGCGCCACTTGGACATGGGCAGGGGCAAGGGACGGTCAGTGCCTTGTGAGCCAGAGCAGGACCTGGGTGCAGCGTGGGGCCAGGGAGCGGGATGCCAGACTGCCCTGTGCCCCAGCCCGGCTTTGGGTCTGTGCAGGAGACGTTGCAGTTGTGCCAACATCCTGGGATGCCGGGTTCAGCTCTGTGGCTGGGGCCCATGACAGCGGCCATGGTGCAGGGCGGCTGCCCTGGCACGTACGGACAGAGCAGGATGGAGCTGGGCCATGGGGGCTGCTCTCACCCCCCCAGCAGCTCCACACTCACCACATCGGACAGCACTCAGGGCAGCTGCTCGCACCGTGCCCATGCTCAGCTGCTCTCCTCTCCTCTCCCTTCACCATTCTCACAGCAGCACTCAGCTCCCGGCTGCTGCTCGGAGCTGGAAATCCCAAATCCCCTTTTCCCACAGCACCCATTCTGTTCCCCCAGGTCCGTGCCGGGGACTCACCTGCCTCTGAGCTGCCCAGTCCAGGGTTTATGGGCACAGCCATGGCACCGTGCTGGGTGCTGCCGGGGGAGATGGGGGGTGCCCTTCCCAGACTCATTGTTCAGGGCACTGCTTGGAGCCGCACCAACCACATGCGCAATGAACAGCAGCCACATGTGCCAGCAATGTCTGGGCATGCCTGGCCTTGGGATGGGATTGGTGAGTGCCAGCTCTGCCTGGCTGGGGGAGAAATGACAGCACACACAGCCTGGTTTAACGTCTGTTATGTTTTTAATACTGTTCATGTCTAAAATGACCAAAACCAAGCCAAGCGCTCCTGACCCCTCATCCTGCCTTGGGCAGAGAGCAGCCAATGGTGCTGGGTGCAGGCAGGGTGCAAGCAGGGCACCCTGGCACTGCGGGCAGGCTGCTCTGCACCCACCGCACGGAGAGGGGACTCGGCACAGCCCCGGTGAATGCATTTAAATAACAAGCTAATGAGCAGCAAAAGCAAAGGCATCCTAATCACGTCTCCTAAAATAGCAATTGGCAGCTGCTCCTCCTGCCCCGGCGGCGAGGGGGCCCTGCCCGCCCCACGGCAGCTCAGCGCAGGCCAGGGCATGGTGCCCAGCAGCCTGCACCGGGTTAGGTTAACAGCACCCACGCCGCTGGCAGCCGGCGGTGGGGGTAAGCGTGCAGCCAGCACTGCTGCAGCAGGCTGGTGCAGCGCCGGTGGGTGCTCAGTGCGGTGGCAAGGGGTGGGTGCTGCCGCGTCGCCGGTGGCACAGACCTGGCTGCCTCCTGGTGCTGCGGGGACACAGGGCTGAGCTCCTCTCCTGTGTCCCCTGGAAGGCAGTGCTAGCCAAGCTGTCAGCTGTGCGGCAGCCCCATGGCCCCAGAGGCCACGTTGTCATGGGGGTGTCTGCTGGGGTGAGCTTACCTGCACCTCCTGCCCCGCAATGCGATGGGCACGGTGCAGGTGATGGGCACAGTGGATGGGAGGGTTTTGGGGTGGAAGCTGGGCTGGGTTCTTGCTGCACTCCTGTGCCCACCCTACATGTACCCGACCGGGCACTCAGACCACGAAGTGGAGCCCGTATGTCACCTGATGGCCGTTGTCCCAGGCGTAAAGCACCTTCTCCTTGGGGTTGTAGTCGACCTGCGTAGTGAAGGCATACTGGTTGAGGAAGGGCAGCCGGAGCTCTGCCTCCGTGTCCGTGTGCGTGTCGAAGGCGTAGGAGATCTGCCCTTCCTTCTGGTTGTAGGTGTCCACAGCATAGAGGATGCCGCAGATGATGAAGCAGTTCCCATAGGCATTGCGCTTCAGCCCTGTCTTCCAGGTGGTCTCCCTGCGCACCGAGAGGTCCCCGGGGTCAAGCTGGCTCAGCACGATCACCTCCTGCTGTGAGTAGTCATAGTCCACGGAGGGGTAGATGACCCAGAGCCCACTCTCATCCACAGCAAAGTCAATGTCCGAGTGGCCCCTCCACTTCCAGGGCGTCGTGTCCTCATACACCACATCATGGAGCTGCGCCCAGCCTGCCACGTATCGCTCCTTCAGGTCGTACTTGATGATGTTCTTGGTGAAGGCACGGTTGTAGTAAAAAGCCCCTCGGTACACCACGTGCCCGGTGCCTATCCAGTTGTAGGGCAGCTTGTAGAGGTTGCTCCAGCGGCCTACAAGCGGGCAGGACATGCGTTGAGACCCCTCACAGCACTGGAGTCCTGCACACGATGGCCCAAGTGTGCCAGCAGCAGCAGGGGACTTGTGTCCCCCTCACTGCCCCATGGGTGCTCCCCAGCGCAGGTCCCCATCAGCTGCCCACCACCCCTGCACTACACGGTGCTGGGCACCCCCCCAGGAGGAGCTGGGGCTCCTGTGCCCACTCAGCCACCAGCCCTCACCCTGTTTGAAGCTGTCGAGGCTCCTGAACTCCACCAGACTGTTGCCGTAGTAGTAGTTGGTGACGTAGATTCGGTCATCCTTGGCCGCTGGGTCCTTCATCCAAGCCCCCTCGTTGCGCCCGTAGCTGTGGTGCTCTATGGGGGGCTCCACTGACTCGATGGTGCCTTCACACTCCACCTCTTTCACTGGGTACCAAGGAGGAGGAGGAAGGCTTACCCCATGCCTTCCCCCTGGCCACGGTTGCCGGGACCCCATCTCAGTCCCCTGCTCACTCACCTCTGTTTGGCGTTTCAGGGCCCCCAGTGCTGTCAGCCCCCTGCCCGAGGACAGTGGCAGGGGGGCTGCGGGCAGTGGTGCGGGGGGCCAGGGCTGTGCTGGGTGCAGCCGTGGTGCTGGGCACGGTGGTCTCTGCCTGTGCAATGGCTCGGGCTGGGGGCTCCTCAGCTGCTGGGTCCTTCTCTTCCTGCCGCTCCACCACAGCTGCCCCCCTTGCAGGGCTCTCTATGGGGGACAAACCAGGGGGTCAGTGCACTATGGGGCAGACCCTGGCCCTCCGCCTCGGTAGGAGGGTTCCCCCAGCCCCCCGGTGCTCACCTCGGCTGCTGGACAGCCCCTCTGTTCCTCCTGCCTGCTTGGCCTTGTAGTAAGTGATGCCTCGGACCACAGTTTGCTGCTGTGCTGGTGGCTTGGGCTTGGCTGTAGGCTGTGACCCCCCCCTCACCTTTGGATTATCCTTTTTGGGCTTCTCGGGCTTCAGCTGTTTCTCCTTGGGTGCTCGGGGGGGGGCCCTGTCCCCCAGTGCCTTGCGGGTGTTAGGGAACCGTCCTGCCTCCTTCTCTGGTCCTCCTGCTGTGTCCTGGGGGCCACAGCCTGGTTAGACCCCCTTCCCTCCCCTTCCCTCCCCTTCCCTCCCCTTCCCTCCTGCCACCATGCAGGCCAGTGGGCCCGGTGCACCAGCCATTGATACCGGCACCCTGATGCACTTGTGGGAGCTTCCAGCACCCACTGTAAGCCTGGGGGAGCTCAGATGTGCCCAGCGGTATCAGCCATGCCTGCGAGGAAACAGCACCCAAGGGTACCTGTGCCTTGCTCTCAGGGATGGCAGCAGCATCCTTCTGCAGCAGCTGGTAGCCCAGGTTGGAGATCTCCTTCTTGATGCTGATCATGATGTCAGAGTAGTTCTCATAGCGTTTCATCTGGTCAGTGAGGTGCAGGACACTCTCCTTCATGAAGTCGTTCTCCCGGCTCAGGTTGGTCTTGATGGTCTGGAGGAGAAGAGAGGCTGGAGCCCCACTCTGGGAGCCAGTGGCACCCACAGATGCTCCCAAGCAGCCAGAGAGGGCACACTGCAGGACAGTGCCCGCTGAGCTCACTCACCTCTTCCAGTGTGTTCATCTGAGCCACCACCTTGTTGATGTAGGAGTGCACCTTCATCAGGTCCATGCTGTAGAGCGTTCCCTCCAGCAGGTCCACCATGGACTGCAGCTGCAGAGGGACAGGAGGGCTGGGGCATGGGGCAGGGCTGTGGATGCCCACATGTCTCCATCCCTGCCCACAGGAACCACAATGCTCACTGCCCTGTGGGCCTGCTGGGGCAGGGAGAGGGAACATGAGGAGGGTGTCTTCAGCCCACAGCCCACAGCCCCGCTGTGCCTGCAGGTACCTTGAAGAGCTCGGGTGCCTGCTTCTTCAGCTTCTCCATCTTCCACTCGTTCTCGCAGGGGTTGAGTGAGGAGGGGGGTGCGGTGCAGGAGCACTTGCAGTCGGCCCCCGAGCTCACCGTCTCCACTGTGTAGAAGTCCTCCACGCGCATGCTGCCGTTCCGGACGCGGCTGCACGCGTCCTTGCTGAGTGGCCGCAGGATGCACTTGCAGCGGCAGTCGGAGCCCTCCGAGGTCATCCGGACCTGATCCGCCTCACCCAGCGCCTGCAAGGGGAGGACATGAGCAGTGGGATGGCTGCTGAGCCTGGGGTTCTGCCTAGGGGCCCTATAGGACCCTGCTCACCCCAGGAAGCTACCACAGCCTCCTCACTGCCCCGGGGCTCTTGGCTATGCCCAATGAGCACAGGGCATTTTCTTGCCCAGAGCATCCTGTCCCACCACCCTGCACTTGGGCAATAGTGACAAAACCCAGGCAGACACTTGCCCCGCGTCCACCACAGTGTTTTGTGCCCCACACACACTGCCCACGTCTGTAGCTGTTACCCAGCCTCCAGCAGTACCCAAGTGAGCAGGGACAGTGTTAAGGAGACCCAGAAGAGCCTCTGTTCCCCCACACCCACAGCCCTGAGCCCACACAGGGTCTGTTGTTCATGGTGACATGCAGCCACCTCGGGGTGAGCTCAGCCCCTCCAGACTCCCTCAATGGCCTGAGGCACACACTCAAGGACTCTCTTGTTTCCACACATGGCCCTGACTCACGCTACAGACCCCAGGGTGCTTTTTGGCTCATTTCTGTAGATAAGGAACCATTCTTTCCTCTCCCCGTTCGGCTTGAGAACAAGGCTGTGGCTCAGCCTCCCCAATGGGATGGGGAGCAACATCCCACTCACCCCCTTCCATGGCTGTGCACCTATGGGGGACATCGAGGCTGACAGGGAGCTGCGCTGCCTGCCCCGAGTCTGGAGATGCACTTGCTCTGAACACCCGGGAGGGTGGGAGAAAGGGGAGAGGCTGCGGGGTGACCCCAGAGGGAGAGGGCTCTGCCCGCAAGGACTCTGACTCACCCTGGGAAACAGAATGGTGGCAGAGCCGGGAAACGAGTTCAGTCCCATCCTCCCCTGGAGCGCAGCTCAGCGTGGGAAAGGGCAGAGGCCCACAGGGCCGACGGGCAGCACCCCGGCCATGCACGCAGCATCCTTCCCACGCCCAACCGGGATGATGCGCTGGTGGCACCCGGCAGCGGCTCTCTCCAGGGACCCCCAGCTCTCCATAGGCGGGGCCAGGGGCTCCCCTTCCTAAAAGGGGCAGCAAAACCTCCTGCGTTTTGCATTTCAAAAAAGCCTCTCTCTTTGAAAGGGAAACGAGGGTCCCGCTGGCTGCGAGGAAAACACCAGGCGGCCAAGAGGGCTGTAAATTGAACAGGATCTAATCAAGCTCTCAGCAGGGAGCAGCAGCAGGGAGCGGGACTCTGTCCCCAACACCACCTCTCCAGGCTCTCTTCCCTGGGCCCCCTGACCTCCCCCTGGCAATGCTGGTGCTTGTGCAAACAGACCGGACAATTCACAGTCCGGACATGAGCTGCTGGCCCCTCCACGCACACCCAGGCAGCTTCCTGGCCCCGGAGCTGGGCTCTTGCCCTTGCCACCAGCTCTGTCCTTCCATGTACACGGCACTACATGATTCCCATGGAAGCCCTGCACAAGGTCCTGTTGTGCTCTATGGGACCCCCACTGTTGCCACCAACACGCCAAGCCGGTGAAGCTCCAGCAGCCCGACACCCCGGGCACGCTGCGATCCCGCCTGCGGTCAGCACCTTCCGCAGGGAAGGGCTGCAGCTGCCTGTGCTGGAAGCTCATTCCCAGGGGAGCAGAGCGCGTTCCCGCGCACCGCCCTTGGCAGCACTCGGAGGGAGGCACGGCCGGCGCGGAGACCCCGCGCGTCCCGTTGAGGTGGGGCATGAGTGCGCTGGAGCCATGCGCAGCAAACGCACTCGAGCAGCTCTATCAGCGGCTGTTTCACACCGCACAGGGCACGGGGGGACAGCAAACGGAGGCTCCCCTCGTGGCACAAAGGGGCAACCCCTTCCCAGTTCAAGCCATTTCCCTCCCGCATCCCAGCGATGCGCCTTCCTGCACAAGAGCCGGGGCAGCCTTTACGTGAGGTAGTAACATTAAACCTCGTTCTCCCTTTTAAACTGCTTCCTTAAACAGGAACCGTATGTTCTATTTATACAGAAAAGCCTATAAACAAGGAAGTCTTGATAAAAAAGCCCCCCCCCCCGCAGTCCACTCCATGAGGGTCACCCCACCTCGGTGCATCAGCTGAGGTTTCCTTCATTAGGGTGTGCCTGGCTGTGCCCCAACCCTGCAGGGAAAAACCTGCACCCCTGGCACTCCTGGGACCCCGACAGCATGCGGGTGGGTCGGGACACGGGGGTGCAGGGCAGCCTCTACTGAAGGCTGCACTGAATGCTCATTGTGGGAATCTGACGGCTCCCTCGGAAACCTCCATGTGAGCTGCATGGTGTCCAAGTGGATCCTCCCCTGAATCCCTCTGTTCACTGCAGAACCCCAGCCCAGGGTGCAGGCAGGTGGGTCTGGCGCTCCTCTGGAGCTGGGTCCCAGCTCCGTGCTGGGGCTGCGCACCCATGGCTGGTGTTGGACAGCATCCCAGCGCTTTGCCGAGGGCTTCCTCACTCCAGTTTTACGAGCTGGGTAATTTTCCCAGCACTGCCGTTTCTCAGACCTCTTGCAAGAGCGTCCATGTGAGCACTGAGTTTGTGCCATTATTTGGAGAGAGTGGGACCTTTGACAATGAACCTTGGCCAGCTTTTAAGCTGTCCTTTGCCTGCTGCCAGAGGACTTGTCTCGGAGGAAAACACGCTGTGTTGATAAGCATGCTGCCGCGCTGAGCGCCTCTTGCACAGCTGCTGCAAGGCATGTCCCCGTGACAGGAGGGAAACCATGTCACCCTCCTCTTCTTCCTCCTCCTCCCTGGCTTGGCACAACGCGTTGAACACGTTCTGCAGCATGGGGAGCTGAGGCAGAGCC
This sequence comes from Psilopsiagon aurifrons, assembly GCA_025447955.1. Taxonomy (NCBI): domain Eukaryota; kingdom Metazoa; phylum Chordata; class Aves; order Psittaciformes; family Psittacidae; genus Psilopsiagon; species Psilopsiagon aurifrons. Next base: position 16,033 of record JAOEHY010039488.1, read on the forward strand.
GTGGCTGATGGCAGCCAGGCCCCGGTCACTGGCACTGCTTGAGTGTCCCTTGTCAGTCACGGTTACACGACCATGCGAATCGCCCATGTGCCACACGAATGCTCATCGATGGGATCTCATCCCTAACAGCAAGAACTGAAAAAAACCCCTTCGTGCAGAACTGGCACACGTGCACAGGGGGAGGGAAGGATGGAGGAGGTGACAATGCCGCACGGGTCCTTAGGCTGCAAACGTCAGTGTCTTTCAGATAGCATCACCCTAAAACCCCGCCGGGAACCCAGCACAGAGCTCCGCTGGGCACCACTCCCAAAACAGCCGCTGCAAACAACAGCTGTGTTCTCATCTTATTCCATCAAATGACTGAGAAAATCTTGGCTTTTGAACGCTTTGGTGATCCCAGCATCAGCGCCTGTCCTCTCTCAGCGCTGCTCCCACCACCTTTGCTCAGCTGGTCCCCATGTCGCGGCTGCGGCTGCTGACCCCGCAGGATGGCAGCCTTGGGGATGCCTGGATCCGAGAGCTCTCGGCTCCCACCCGCTGCGTGTCCCGCTCCCGCGCTCCTCTAACCTCCACGGGGCAAGTCTCATCGGGGCTGCTCTTCCTGGCACTGAGACGCTCATTACAGAGCCCATCACAGCGGCGCAGGGGCTTGGGCACCTTCCAACCCACCAAACACGCTCGCAGCCTAAAACTTTCCCTCCGACAAAACCCCCGCAGCGCAGGGAGCGGCAGCACCAAAACCGCACCGGCCTTTCCCAAGGAGTACCCCCGCTCCGCACCGAGGACGGCATAGGGGGCTCTGCCCGCGCCCCCGGCGGGGCCTCTGCCGATCGGAGCTCGGCGGGTCCGCTCCTGCAGGGAAGCCCCGTCCGAGCGGGGAGCTCCGGCCCCGCGACACGGTTCGCAGTCTCCGGTGCAGGTTGCGGTGCCGGTGCCAGCCCGGGTCGGGTTCCCGCCGCCCACCCTGCCCGCGGGGTGCCAGCGTGCGTGGGGATCCCCGCCCGCTCCGCTTTGGGACGCCCCGCAGCC
>JAOEHY010039491.1:0-27136 GCA_025447955.1 Psilopsiagon aurifrons
GGGGGGGAGGGGTATATACAAACCATTTAGTCTTCAGGGATCACAGACTCACAAAATCATTAGGGATGGAAGGGGCCTCTGGAGATCATCTCCCCTGCCAAGAGGCCCCCTAAAGCAGGCTGCAAAGGAGCACGTCCAGGAGAGTTTTGAATATCTCCAGAAAGGGAGACTCCACAACCCCCCTGGGCAGCCTGTTCCAGTGCTCTGTCACCCTCAACATAAAGAAGATCCTTCTGTTGAGAATCACCCAATTTCTTTTCTATTTGGTGCCTTGCTTTGCCAGGCTTATAATAAAAAGAGAGAAAGAAGAGTAAAATGAAATTTCATTTAGTAAAGACAGAGAGAAAACTTCTTTCTGGGCTGTGAATGGTGAAACTTTGCTTGAGCATAGTTGAGTTTAACGTTGAGATATCCCACTGTCCTCTCAAACCTTTCCCAGCAAAATCTGCAGCCTGCATATGTGCAATTAGACTATTTGGCCACATGATGTCTCTGTGGGTTGCGGAGAGAGGTGGATAGGCGCAGGTCAAACTGTAGCAGGAGCTGGGCGGAAGCATCAGTGACGATAGGCTGGCTCCTCAGAAATGAGAATTGATAAAGCAGTATTCCAGTTCCCTTTCTCCGTACGATCCTTTTAATGAGCTTCAGATTCTTCAAACGAATTGGAAATCCAGGAAGATCTGAGTAAGAAGCTTGCAAAAGGAGGTGCAGAGGATCTGTACTCATCAGCGCTGCAGACATAAAACATGCCATAGAACGGTGAGACAAGGGGTCCTGGGCAGTCCACAGCCCTGGCTGCTCCTCCACTAGGCCCAATACAGTTTCAGAGACTGGTCAAGTTGCCAAACTGTTTCAGTGTTTCCATGCAGGGGAAGATGAGGCTTAGGAAACATCAGACCAAAATCCCCACCATTGCCCGCTGGGCTCTCTTGCACAGGGGAATTGCCATGTGCTGCCAAAACCCAGCTCTGGAGGGAGAGTGGGTTGTAAGGAGAACTGGGGTATTCCCATGGCTTTGCAGGTGTGCCAGGCTGTCCTCTGAGACTGGTCACTCTGTGACACTCAGACACAGCCTGAGGATTCAGATGGGATAAAGATGCTCCTTCCAGTCTGACATATCACAGTCCTGAAGGCAGTATGCGCCACAAGTCTTTTGTTTATGCACGATGAAAATCTAGAATAGCCCCCAATGCAGTCAGACTGTAATATCTCTGTGCCTTAGGTTGTGGAGAGGTGGCTGGGGCTAAGATTGCTTTGAGCACAGTACGTAGATAAACTGGATGAGACTACAGCTACAGTTGCACATGGAAGTGTCTTAGGAAAAGAAGTTTCCTATATTCATTTCCACCGGTGGTACTGGATAGTATCTGTAGGATACAGCTCCCCTGTGTTAAGTGCTGTGCATGCACACAGTTAGCTTTTCTATCCAATCTTTCTAGTCTGAAAGAATTTGAAATCTTGCTTCTGCAAACCCCGCTTAGGTACAGGCTTTTTATCATGGTGATTCAGCAGGACTGTTGCTGTTCCTTAGGAATGTACAGACCATATATAAGTTAAAAGAAGTTGAATGACCTGTTTTCCAACCCAATAAAAAGTCCCACTATGGTTTGTCTCAAGCAGTTTTATCACCCTGCACAGGGTTTCAGTTTGAACCTTTTATAAAGCTTCTGCCTGCAGTGTAACCATCACCTTTGCCAGAGACACTTCAGAGGGAGGAGAACTTTGTGTTGGGAAGATGATAACTGGGGAAGCCTGTATCTCCAACAAAAGAGCTTCCCTGAGCAGCTTCCCAGCCTCAGGCACTTGAGCAAAATTGCACACAAAGCTCACGCTACAATTTGCCATTACTTGTGTGGGAAGATAAACTTGAAACATCTCAATCTGTCTGCTAAGCTGCAATTCCTGAACTACAAATGGCTGATTCTTAGAGGGGAATAACAGATTTAAACCAAAACTCTGCCTCTGGAGGCAGAGACCAGTGGAAAAGCTATCTGCCTTTGAGTGAATGAAGAGAGGTGACAAGCAGCTCTCACAGGCAATGGCTTAGGGTCTCTACTGTAGATCAAAGCAGCATGGGGTTCAGAAGTGATAGGCTTAAAGTGAGGGGAAAGGCCTTGATGAGAAAATGGTCTGGGAAATACACAGAAATAGCAAGGGTTTCTCTGTTGACATACTCTGCTCCTGTACAGTTTACAAGAGAAAAAGAGGGAATTTTTGTACTAAACAGCTTTCTGGGTATCAGTCAGGGTCTGGCCATGAAATGATGTTCTGGTTGAAACTCCTCGTTCTGTCAGTAATTCATGCAATTTCTAGGAGGCTTCTCAGGTGGACAAATGACTTCTATCAGTATAACTTTAATTCTGTACTTTTAAGAGAAATGATTCATGCTTTGTGTTTCTTCAGTACCCTTTATTAGACTTGAAGTCCAACTTCTGGGGAGAGATCAAGGCTTTTTCTTTTCACCAGTGATTGCTTCAAGAATTATGTTTGAGGCTAGAAGCTGCTTGGATTTTCTCAGGAGCCAGAATAGAATTACGGAACAGGTCTTGGCAGGTATCAGTTCCTAACACCTCTTATCTTTTCCCAGGGAAGTGTTTGCTGAGACTTAGTTATTCAGAGATGTATGGCCAGGATGGCTTCCCCAGGTGGGTACTGGTACTTGCAAACTTCATCAATACTTCCAGCAAATTTTAGAGGTCTTGACTGCACTTATCTACTGAGGAATAAAGGAGTTTGACTGATGTTTGATTCAACAGCTACTCTAAGAGTGGCTGTGGTCTCTCAGCAAGTCTGACAGTTGTGATTTCTTGCAATAACTGAACCAGCTGGTGCTCTGCTGTGTCTCTGGTTTTCCCCAATTAGGAACTGAGACAGTTGTCTATGGTAGGTAATGGCCTGGCAATGAGATCTAGATAGGAAGGAAAAGTGCTCTGAGAATTTAGGACACAAAGTACTGTAGAGGAGATGAGAAAGAGCTCCCTGTTAAGCATAAAAGGTGGGATAAATTCCCATTCTACAAACTGCTTTATTAATGGTGATTATCAGTAATACAAAACACTCTGTTAAATGTTGTATAAGTTACTGGGGAACAGAAGGGTATCCAGTTTTTTCTTTGTGTTATCAAAACCATATCATCACACAATCACCGCTATGGGAAAATTCCTGAAAATGCGCTCCTTATATCATCTCAAGGGAGATAGTTTTAACTGATATCTTGGTACCACATCGAAAGTAATCCACTTGGAGCACTTTGGCTACATTGCTTTGTGATGCAAAAGCGGGGGAAAGTCTATCTCCAATAATGGCAATATATTTTGCCAGCCTGCACTGACAGAGTGTTGCCAGGGCATGCCTCTCATCACCAGAGAACATGCTAGTGTTAACGTGATTTTTGTAGGTCTCCTAAGGGAATGGCTTATGTCCTTCCAGGATAAAAGCCCTGCTGAATAAATCATCAAGCATTCCTTACCAATGGGACCCTGCTAAGTATACTGCACAAGTGAAGATTGTTTTCTTGACAGGAGAGGTTCTTCTCCAAGCAGCACACCAGGCATGATGGCAGCAGCTGCTCATAGGCTTGTGAGCAGCTGTGGTTTTCATCAGGGACCACTGCCCAGACAGCTCTATAAGTTAGCAGTGCAGCTGATGGGACAGCAGAAACATTGTGCAAGCAAGCCACTGTCCTCTTTGGTGGGATAATGAAGTCCAGTGGCAAACACATTTGGAAACTAAGCTGTACTGTGCTGGTTTGCTCTCCATACAGCCTTGCAACTGGCTATTGGGCTTTCTGCTTTCTCTGCCCCTGCCATCCAAAGGCTTTCCTCTTTCTTGGCGCTGCAGAACAGTATCCGGACAAACGGCAGAAGCATCTCCTAACCCGTAGGCTGCTGTGCTCCTAACCTGAAACTGTTGCCAGTCTGTCCCCTTGAAAGTACTGCCGTAAGGTGCCTTTCTCTGCAGCAGCCAGGTAGTGGCTATGGAAATGGGATTTAAGGGCAAGCAGTCTCCAGCCACAGTGCTGCAATAGTTTGGAGTTTATAACTAAGCAAATACTTTCAGCTGTATGTTGCTTTGTATCTGGTCTTTCTGCCAGGAAGCTGTCTGAAAATGGAATGCCTGATGATCGTTCTGGTGCCTCAGAGCACAGGCTATCTGTCATGTTCTGTTGGGGACTGAGTCTGGCTGAGCATCAGGCAGGAGAGGCAGGGATAGCAGAGGCTGGCAGGATGCTGGGCTGCCTGGTGACACTGCAACACTGGCACTAGCAACACCGGCACTAGCAACACCCAGCATGGACAGTGTGTGAGGACACTGGGGATACCAGCATAGGTAACATCCACCCACCAGGCTCTACAGATCCCAATGAAAGCTCTCTGAATATAGCCCTAAAACCTTTAACTGATATGGTGCCTCCCACCAGGACTGATATTCAGCTGCAATTTTTAGGAGCTATTTGAAGGGGGATTGGGAGAGTTTCACGGCTCAGATGATACTAGGGTTCACTCAATCATCTGTGTCCTCTCATCCCAGCTCATTTGGGGATAGAGGAAACAGACCCTTTTATAAGCAAAATCCCAGCACTTCTCCACTCAGACTCCTGCCTACTGACAGTCATTTCAGATCTCATTTTGCAAAGGTGCATTTTTAGTTTTTGGCAATATTTCTCACCAGAAGGTAATGAGGATGGGAACATCCTAGCAGCTGGCACTCTGTCCTAAGAATGTAGAGGTGGATCCAAATGAAACCCCTTGTCTGTCAACCTAGAATGTTCCCAAATCTTCTGTGGCCCCAGGAGTGCCACCCAAGCCCCAGCAGCACCTACCATGACAGGATCCCTCACAGGTCATGTGCTGGGTTTTCCACCTTATTCAGTGCTTCATGTGAAGGTAGGAAGAACTTTGGTCTCTGAAGCACTTGGTCCTTGCCTCTGCTGAGGGCACAGTGCAGCCAAGGTGGCATGCACATGTAGCCTCACTTGTTTCTGCCCATTTTATTAGATCTTCAGTAGGTGAAGATGAAAGAACACTCCTTATCCCTTTTTGGTTGTATGACTTACCCTGCGGTCAGGCAGGCTGTCTTACTTTGTTGATAGCAAATTTATTGTTTGCTGGTAGCCAAATTTATTTTGAGGCATGTTTTGCAGGAGCATAAGGTTTACCAGTGTGCTGTCCTGGAAAGCTCTTCTAATGTGCAACCTACATCAGTTATACTGTCTAATGAAGTCTTCCCTGGGTGGCTTATTTTGTTCTCCCCCTTCTCTCCAGCTCTGTAAAAAATGAAGTACCTTGGCAAAAGTCAAAGAAACATACTGAAATATTCCTGGCTGTCTCCTTTCAAATATTCCCTAGTTATCCTGTGAGTGTTGAGGAGGGCTAGTGAAAGCACGTAAGGTAGCTTTAGCTGTGTCTGGCTCAAGATTCCAGAGAGAAATGCTCCAACCTTCTAAAGACAAGTTAGGAAGGAAGAGCAGTGGTGCAGAGCCAAGGCCCTTCATACAGTGAATGCTTTGCTAGACATTTCCATTCACACAGACATTCCTCTCCCAGGGCAGGCCAACCATGTAGTCACCCTCTTGGCCATGTTTAACTATTGCCAGCCCCTGCTATGACAGCAGTGACCTTTGTGGTGACTAGAAACCCCATGGGAGATTCTGGTGAGTACTCAGCCTGTGTCAAGCTGTGCATGCTGCTAGCCCTGGGTAGACTGTGCCAGCACAGGCTTGTCCTTGTCCACACAGCCTCGAGGATTTAGCAGCTCTGGCTGTGAGACACTGGGAGGTGAAGCTGTGGATGGACCTGCTTGAAATGCGTGGGAGCATTAGAAAAGTTTGACTTCTCCATCTAGGTGAAGACCACTGGGACTTGGCAAGCCAGCCCTGGGCACGCTTCAGACACTGTTCCTTCCCTTAGCCCATGCTGTCTTCTCTTGGTGCTTATCCAGTAAATCTGGACAGCTTTGGCTACTCATTGTATGACAGTGGTCCTGATAGAGACAGAACTGGAAAATTGGGCTCATTTACTTTTATCTGAAGAACGGTAGCTGCTAAAACAGATTTTAACTAATAGATAGTTGCTTGCTTGTTACAGTTAACGCTGTATGACAAAACATGTGTGATATTGAACAGGTGTTCATTAAAGGTCAGATATAATATACTGTATCTTTTCATCTCCCCACTCTCTTACCTTCTCCCAAGACAACATTCATGTTATATGGCTCTTTAAATTTCTCAAAGCTCTCTGCAAACATTAACTAATTAATCCTCACATACCACTATACATATGCTTTAATTAATTAGCACTCATTTACTTAACTCACACTGTCTCATTAAATATAAATTGATTGTATGTTTGGGAACTTTAACAAGGAAACATTACTGGGGATTTATGCAAAACATTAATGCAAAATATGTTAATAGTAGCTGGAGGCAGTAAAATTCAAATACCAAGGTGTTCAGTGAAAAATATGTTTTGGTGTTAGTGAGCAGAGTCAGACAATTAGCTGTTCCCATAAAATGCATATGTTGTTATGGCCTTGAATTCATCATTCACTCAGTGTTGTTACCATAGTAATCCTGATAATTTGCTTCCCATAATGTCTGTCTATACACTTTGTTCTATTAGTTTAATTTTTCAGATTTGTAGAAACTCAGTACTCTCTGGGCTGGAAGCTTGCTGTGTATTACTCAGATCTGGTGTCTACTGATACGTAAGTGTGACTTGCTGTGGACACTGGGTAGACTTCCGCATTATAATCACAGTATCATTAGGGTTGGAATGTGCCCCTGAATAGTCAATTTATCATCCACCAATACTCCTAGGCCCTTCTCAGCTGAACTGCTCTCTAGTAAGTCAGCCTCTAACCTATACTGGTAGTCTATCATGCAAAGTAGGGATGAGACAAATAACTGCTATGGTTATCCCAGTAGCTCTGTCTGGAGACTGTCATTAGCAAGAGGGGTAAACTGAGTGTGTCTCAACTTCCCATTAAGGACCATCACTCCTGGTGAGGACAGGGCTTTTACTGCTGAATGTTGACCAGACTGGATTAGCTGCGTTGTTGCAGCCCCTGAAGTTATTTTGCTACGAACTGCCATGGGTGTCAGTTAGAATTAGAGCCAAAGTACCTCTGAGTATTTGGGCTGTTTTGCCTGGGTATAATTCTCTTGTCTCAGTCTCTTCTTGTTGCATCTTCAAGCACCAAGCAGTGAAACAAATGCTGCCTGCCATTCAAGAGGCAATCACAGATCAGTGATGACTGAAGTGTTTTCCTAGGAATAAATTTGTAAATCAGAAGATGAAGAGTTGGGAGAGGTTTTACAGGGTTGTGAGTGTCCTTTATGTTTCAAAAATGTGACTAGAAATGAAGCAGGATTTGGATACCTTATATTTGGATAAAAACCTCCAAATTCCATTTTCTTTATAGAAAATTATTGTTCTTTGAAATCTTGTGGATTATTTCACCTTTTCCATCTTTCCATTCCTTGGAGAAATAGTGGGCCAGTATTCTGACTTGTTGCCAAGAGGCAGCTCCAAACATAACTGATCCTTTCTTCCATATGAAATTGAGAGATTTTTCTCTTAAGCTTTGTTCCCAAGTCAGATGTGGTTTATTTCCTTTTTTTTAATAATTTTTTATTTATATTTTTACTGTCCTGCTGTCCTGTGAACAGTTTACTCTTTTCATGTAAGAGGTGATGAGTAATTTTCCAGTGCTGAATGATGAGGGGTAGAAAGGTTCCTGCTCAACCCACAGAAATGGGCTGTTGCATGAACAATAGCAGCAAATGCATTTTAGTTTCACAGGGCTTGTACATGCCATCACAAATCTAAATGTATATTCATTTGGTTGCTGTGCTTTTAAATGAGTAAGAGCTTTCCATGCATAAACAAGTTCTTTGTAATGCCTGATATTTTAACTAGAAATATGTTTTTTTACAAGCTATGTGTTAGCTTGCTATCCTGAAGAGGTAGCAGGGCTTGGAGAGCATTCCGGGTCTCCTCCTTCCCTGGACTTATCTTTATCAAAAAAATTCTTGCAATCTGAGTATGAATTCCTCATGCAACCCCCAATGCCTTCAGGAAGGCTTTCCTCAGATGCTTGACTGAGTCTTTCCAATCAGCTTTCTTGGTCAAAGGAGAGGGAAAAGCTATCCATTTTTCAGGGTAAGTGGGAGTTAAAAGGAGCAGAAAAGTGTTCCGCTGCACAAGGCAGCAGATATGAGGACACACATAAAGAGCAAGCATGCATTGTAGAGCATTATAACACTTCAGAGTGAGTTTTCCTTGCAAGTGTAATGAGGATACATGGCATGACACCAAGGTGACTACTGAAACAAGAAGTATGACTAGATTTAGAGAACATTGTAAACACTGTTTTCAATTGAATTTCTTGAAACAGTAGTACTTTTTTGTCTTCCATTTTCATCAGGATACTGAAAGCATTCAGTAGCATCATTTCCTAACCTTGTTTTTCCTCCCAGCCATCTTTTGTCTTATAAAAAATAACAAAAAAATCTTAAGAATGTAAGAATAAACATGTTGGATCTAGCCCAATATCTCACTTGCAGCAGCATACAGGCAAGCAAAGTGATAGTCTTCCAAACATTCTTGCTTCCAGCAGTTTGTGGCACAGGGCTTCCATAAATCAAAGGCAATGTCTTTGTAAATCCTTCTTCAGTGAAATTTTCCAGGTTTTATCCTGTCTTAACTTTTGTCATCTACAACATCCAGAACAAGGTTTTCCTTGGCTGCAGTACACCTCTATGAAGAACCACCTCTTTTAGATTGTTTTGAACCAGTTTTTGTAGTTTTTTGTGGCAGTCCTTAATTCTGGTTTGGAGAAAGTGCATGTGAAGTCTGTACCTGTTCCTTTTCTCCATGCCACTCCTAATTTTATGGATATTTTAATACTTCCCTTAGCTGTCTCTTTTCAGGGTTGAAGAAGCCTAATCTATTTAGGCTGGAACCATTACAACTATCTCTGACAGCTACCTCAGGATGAAGGTATGAGTATGTGGAGCTGCCATTCAAATAAACTCACTGGCTTGTCCTTAACTTGTGGGAACAGGTTTACTGAAATCAGTGCCATTCTCAGAAAATGGAACTTTGGATAAACAGATATTTGATCCATTTCAAGTCTGAGGATGTCAATATGGTGGCTTTTCAGGATTTCTTGAAGTGCTGGTTTTGTGATAGATGAGTTTGGGGTGGGGAAGAGTCAAAAGCATTTTCCTGTTTTATTTAGATCTTTCTGGTACATTGCAAGTGTGCAATATCACAACTATGAGAAGCAAATGAAAAGGTCACTTCTTAGAGCACTGAAAAGAATGTAAGAGGATTGCTTATGCTGTTCTGTTCAGGATGATAATATGGGGTTGGAACAAAAGTGGAACACGTTAGTATATTAGGTAAGTCTTGCTTGTGGTTTTTAATTTTCAGTTTGATAGCTAAGGATAATTCATTTTGCCCCAGCTGGGAATGTGTCTAGTGAAAAGGATAAAATGTTGAATTAAAAACCTCTTGAGACATTTGCAAATACAATAAGCATTGCCTGAGAAGGTGCACTTTGTTGTCCAGCTGTAAGTCAGCTTCTGCCTGTCCCTTCCTTCTGTAATATTTCAGACTCCTTCATTGTCTGTATATACTGTATCAGACAGATTATTCAACTCTTTTGAATAAAGCTACTCTAATGCTGTCTTGAGGACTCTCATCTTTTTCTTCAAGATGTCATTCATTTTGAGAAGCTACAACAGCACAAAGTCCTCAGGAGAATCTTCAAATAGATTTCTTGGGGTCTTGGATCTTAACTTATTTCCTAAGCTGCAGCATTTCCTCTGGTCTTCAGTAGAAAATAACGAGGGGGAAACAGAGTAGTGATGAGTGCACTTGTAGTTCTTCTTTGTTCTGCTCTCTGAGGTACTGCAGGATCCTAACTGCATTAGTAAAGACTATGTGTGCATGTGTCTATAAAGCACCCATGTAAAGACCTATTTACCACTTTAACCAATGGCCTTTTCAAAGAAGAGTAGGTGAACAAAGTGTGATACAAAATTCTCAGGATTTGTTTGCACAAAGGCAGATTCTATTTTGTGATTTATTCTCTAATAGTTGAAGCTTTTTTTCTGGGCTTTTCCAAGCAGTAAAAGATGAATTCAGATAGCTTCACCAGTCACCAAAAACATGGGCGGGAGGAGAATAAGTTCCAACGCAAACCTCTGCTCAGCCCAGAAAATAGTGTAATTGATGACTGTGGACTGTGCTTGCAACTGAGTTTTCAATATCCTCCAGAATAGTGAATTTTGTTGGTATTACTTTAAAAGAGTGATGGCAGACAAACTTCTATATGAAACATACTTTCAAACAGGGTTCCAGCCTTATTCTTTTTTCTTTGTTGCTATGGTTCAGTTTGCCTCATTTAGTTCTTTTAGTTCTTGCCAGAATTCTCAGATCAATATGTGCAAAAAAGGATTTTATGTGTGTCCTGGGTTCAGCAGCAGCAGTCATTTTTCTCCTTCTTGGTAGCTGGTGCAGCACTGTGGTTTTGACTTTTGGCATGGGAACAGCACTGATAACACTGATGTTTTTAGTTACTGGTGAAATGTTTAGTCTGACCAAGGACTTTCTGAGCCTCATGCTCTGCCAGGGAGAAGTGGAAGCTGGGAGGAAGCAGAGACAGGACACCTGACCCAAAGTGACCAAAGAGGTTGTCATGGGTTCAGCAGTAGCAGTCATTTTTCTCCTTCTTGGTAGCTGGTGCAGCGCTGTGTTTTTGACTTTCAGCCTGGGAGCAGCACTGATAACACCGATGTTTTCAGTTACTACTTAGAACGTTTTGGACTGGCCAAGGACTTTCTGAGTCTCATTCTCTGCCAGGGAGGAGGGGAAGCCGGGAGGAAGCAGAAACGAGACCCCTGACCCAAAGTAACCAAAGAGTTATTCCATGCCACAGCACACCACGCCTAGGATGCAAAAACGGAGGGCAGAGACCAGGAAGGGTGTGGGGGTTCCCTGCTGGGTCGGGCTTGGTATCGGGTGGTGAGCAGCTGTATTCTCTTTCCTTGTATTTCTCTTGTCATTACTGGTATTGGTGGTAGCAACAGTGGTTTGTGTTATACCTTAGTGACTAAACTGCTCCTATCTCAACCTGTGGGAGTTGCATTCCTTCAATTCTCCTTTCCATCCCTTCGGGAGCGGGGGGAAAAAGAAAGAGGGGAGAGTGAGTGAGCAAACTGTGTGGCTGAGAGGCTTAAACCACGACAGAGGTATTCCATACCACAGCATGCCATGCTCAGGATGTAAAAATGAGGGGCAGAGACCTGGAAGGGTTGGGTTCACTGCTCAGTTGGGCTTGGTATTGGGTGGTGAGCGGTTGTATTCTCTTTGCTTGTTATTTTCCTTATCATTATTCTTATTGGTGGTAGCAGCAGTGGTTTGTGTTATACCTTAGGTACTGGACTGTTCTTATCTCAACCCACGGGAGTTACATTCTTTTGAATCTCCTCCCCATCCCTCCAGGAGCCGGAGGAAGAAAGAGTTGGGGAGTGAGTGAGTGAACTACATGTCTGACTGGGCTTAAACCACGACAATATGGAAACAACTAGGAAGAAATACAAAATTGTTTTGTGTCTATGTAAAAGTCTGAAGACCATTCTTCTTGATCAGCTGCAGAATAGAGGCACAAAATCAATGTCTGCAGAGTCTGATGATTAGATTTCAGAATTAATTCAGTAGGGTCCCCCAAAAAAGCCTCATCTCTCAGCTTCTTTAGGAAAATCTGGCTCTCAATTTGAATTTGGCAACTGCCTTGGAATAAAGAAATACATTATTAAAACCCCTTGCTTGTTGCAAACTGTAGTATAAATGTAAAATGTTTGAATAATCCATTTTAAGCTGCTACTCATGAGAATTTTCTGAAGCCAATTTTGCAGCCTTCAGAAATAACCGACCTGAATTTACCTGAGAAGGAAATTACTTTCTGCTTACCTAAATCCTCCCCCATCCACACCAGAGTTTCCACTAGTTACAGGAGTCTGCTATACTTCAAACCCTTCACCAATTTGCAGTGCTGCTCTGGGTTGTTAAGCACACAGGACTATGTCCTTCCCAAAGTTATTATCACCAGTATCTTGATGAATTCAGAGGTAAATGCCTCCACAAAGCCTGTCTGCTGCTCTTCGCTTTACCTCGCTAGGGAGAAACTTTTCAGTTTTGGGTTTGGTTTGGGTTTTGTGGGTTTTTTTTCCATTTCAGTTGAAAAAAAGCAGTATTGTTCTTTCAATGGGTTTGGGTTTTTTCCTCTCTGCAAAAAACCTAACAGAAGAATGTGGCTAGGAAGAGATGACTTGACTGCTTTTCTTGTCTGGGAGATGGACAGGAGGTGGACGGATAAGATTCCAATTAAAATGCCTTTTTTTTTTTTTTTTGCTCTGTCTTTGGCAAAGTATGCTCCAGGAAGATGAGAAACTGTTCCCTTTTGGTGAGGCAAGTACTAATAATAGAAGTCGCAGGAGTTGCAGAAAATTGGGTTGGAAAGCCATAAGCCTGTGCCTTTCTTCCTGTTTAAAGGCAGGATTGACTGGCCTTGCTGTGCCACTGATGAAGGCTTTTCTAAACTGTTCTTGGAAGATTTGTGCTTTGTTTTTTTTTATGGCTGCAAATTATAGATCTCTCTTGAGTGAGCAATTCCAGTTCTTCTCTGTTCATTATGCTTGGTTAAATATTAAGAATAGTTTCAAAATTTCCTCTACTGCAGTCCAAGCCCATTGTTTCTTGCCCAGATCACCACAGAAACGATAACTTAGTTTCAGTAGTAACCTCTTATTTGCAGAGTATTAAGTGCTTCCTCTCCCTTTTTTCTAAGCTGAACAGCTCCTCTTTTATCCTTTTTTAGCACACTTAATTTTCTATGCCTCAGATAATTTTTGCCACCAATTCATCCACATATTTCTGAGCAGTGGTTCCAGAACCAGACATAAGACTTTGTCAGAGTTGGGTAAAGAGGAACACTTTCTGACTGCATTTTCTGGGCAGCACACTGTCTGCCTTTAGCTTTACACCACCTGTCTAACACCCCTAACTCATGATCTTACCTACTTTAGCTCAGCTGCCTGGCCTGTGGCTCTCCAGTTTGCCTCGACAACAGCGAGTTATTCACAATTAAATTCAGGTATTATTTACTTGTTCTTTATTGAATTACAGGGTTTAAATATTTCAGTAGTTTGCCAGGACTATTTTGAATTGGTTTCGTCCTAAAAAATGCTCACAGCTCTTCCCAGCTCAGCAGTATCTGCAGATTTAGGAAGCATGTTTGTCCCTCCCTAATCCCTTTCTGTATTGGAAATCTCCAATGGCAGTACACTTGGACTGCCATCTACAGATGTTGCCTTTCGATTTGCCTGCAAGCCATTGGAAATGACTCCTGGAGCCTGTTTTTTACAGTCCCTTCTGCTCATCACAGCTTTACCTGTTCAAGTTTCCATAGCTTTTCTATGGCAACACCAGTGGGACAGCAACAGATACCTCTGACATCAGGATTCCTTGATATCTATGCTTCTTTATCAACAGGACTTATTATTCCATTAAAAGGAAATCAGAATGGTTTGTAGTTGAGATAAATCAGTGTGGGGTGTTACTCATCTTCTATTGCCCTGTAATTTTTAGGTGGTCCGGTGGAATCAGGCTGGTGTTTGTCACCACAGCTTCTCCTTTACCCCTCTCAAAACATGAGCTCTCTGCTTTGTCCTGTGCAAAGAGCTGGGCCCTCCCACATCCATCGTGGTCCTGGGGGTGACACTTCATCCTGTGCTAATTCACTTGATGGTACTCTCGCAAGGGCTGACTTCCCCAGAAAACAGAAACAGATGAAAGAATAATAGCAAATAAATAAGGAAAGGCTGAGCAGTTCTGAATTCACTAAGATGTTTCTTTACTCATCTTCCCCCTTCCCCAGAGGAATACTTTTATTTTTCCTGACCTACTCCAGACTAAGAGAGAGCTGAGGGTGAGTGATAAGGGCTTGACTGAGGAATTTGTGGAGGACAGAGGAATAAGATCAGAAAAGTCAGCAGGGTTGAATTAATAACTGGTGGTCTGAGTTTATCTTCTTGAGCGGGTCTCGCATAGTGTGCTTAAGACTGTTAACTGAGATCAGTGTTCCTTTCCTTACTGTTGCATACTTCTCACTTCCATGCCCCACTTTCTCCCTCTTATAAGGAGAAATGCAGAACAACTTACCTGAATTGCCCAATTCAAGCCACTGGGGTGGCACCTGTGTGCAGAACACAATTCTCTCTGAAGCTGGCAGTTACCTGACTTTCAGGTTCAAGAGAAGGTGTCAACTCACTTTTCTTTGACTACTTGACTGTTCGCAAGTGCTACACAAACCAGCACTTAAACTAGCCAGGTGTGTCTTGGTCAGAATTAGACCCCAAAGGTGCACATATGTGCATGCATACATCTATATGAGTCATCTTGAAGGTCAGAATAGTGATATAAAGCTGAAGTGCTTTGGTTTCTAGAAATATAAGGATTTTATACTAAAATGACTTAATTTGACTTGCTTTTAAGGGGTGGCAGACTAACCATACCAATCAGTGGAAATATCTCCAATTCCTTCACAGTACTGTGCAGTTTCTCTTTTTAACTAAGCAGCTGTTTCTATGTATGTGTCAGGGGGATTTATCTTGCTGTATTAGTTGAATTTATCTTCTTCCCAAAGCAAAAACATAACTGATGCAAATGAGTGCTTCATATTTCTTTTGGGCTAGAGCCATCCCAGAGCTGGGGCTGAGCAGCTGCTGCTGTGTCACATAATAGAAATCATAACACTGTCCACGCAGCTACCCAGATGAAATCTATGGTAGATTAAGTCAGCCCGCAAACTCCTTATCCTGTTGCTGCACAGCCAGGGACCATCAGATAATGAAATGGGGAGAATGATGGGCTTGTTCAGAAGTATCCTCTACCCCATCAAAATCTCACTTCTGAGACATGCTGGAAGTGCAAGTGTGCAGCTCTGCAGCTCTCCCCCTCTGGGAGAAAGGGGGAGAGCTATTTCCTGATAGGAAATAGCTGTGAGCTGTGCCCTGCTTACTCAGAAGGTATTTCTGAAGGGAGGGAACAAGGAACTCCTTTGCTTCTCTTTTATCAACATTTTTTGCCAGTGTCTAATGAAGATCATGCAGAGCCCCCTGTGGTCTGAAGAGAGTAATGGAGTGGTCTGGACAAGTGCCATCTTAAAGATCTTGTCCTTCCTGGGAAGGAGGGGCAGCTGTTTGTGACAGTGGCAATCACATGCGGCTGGGAGATGGACCTGAACAAGATTGATCGCTCTCAGACTAAAACCAAGTGGCAGACTAAACTGTTTTTTCAATCAATAACATAAATATACTGCTTGCTTGGCCTTGAGAAGGTGGGAACTTGTTGTGGAAGAATAAGCATTGAGGTTAATTATCGTCATATGGAGCAGAGGTAAATTATTTGGCTTTCCCAGCATTATGGAGGCTTAAAGCTCATTTAATCCCACTTTTAAAATTCAGTTAAACTGGGAAAAATGTCTTTCGACACCCTTGCTTTGCTGTAAAATAGACCTATTCTTCACCTAGGAATTTACAGTGCTTTGGTTACCTTAATACAAAAGTCAAATTTGCTAGGTAATCAGGCACAGGTTATATTGCAAAACCATAACATCTTCTCATTTCTGCACTATATTAAGGCGACCACAAGTAGCCCAGCTAGAGAAGAGAGGAATTCTGAAGCAGCAAGCATTAATGTCGTGAGGTAACTGCAAACAAAGACTTTCCTCAATCAGTGATCACACCCATTTTAAGAGGCTTCTGTAGTTTAAATCATGGCTCACCCCAGTGAGCCTTTCACTGGGGAAGGCTCACATTTTAGTTGCAGAACTTGGAGCTAGAATATATTCTGAGGTTTGTTTGGATGCACTTCCCTTGCACCTTGGTGTCCAGTGCAAGTCCACATAAATTTCCAGAGGTCCTGCTTCTTCTCCCTGCTTCACACTGATCTAACAGCTGGACTGAAAAAGGGAATTTCCCCTGTTACTTATATCTTTCTTATTTTTAACTCTTTTCCTGCAATGTCTCCATTCCCTACTGCTCGCCCTTGCTTACTCTGCACCATTCCTTCCTCCCCCTTTTGATAAAGCAACTTCCTCCAAGGGTTGAAGCTTTGTAGGGAGGGAGGCAATGTTATCTTCCTTTCCGCTCCCTGGGGATTAAACCAGCAGTTAGAAAGACTCAAGTACTCTTCTTATTTGGCTGAGACCTACAGCTGAAATATCTGGTAGTCCAGTTTGTTTATCTGGATGCTGGCCTTTGAAGGATGTGCTGCTGCAGAGTTGTCATGAGCACTGCTTGTGGTGCAAATGAGAACAAATGAGAGTCAGAGAGATTATGGCCTGATCAGCAACAATCCTGCCAAAACCTGGCCCAATGTCCAATAGCTCTTAAAATGCATAGTAATTAAGACTAGGGGAGGTGCCTCACACCAGGTATCAGCAAAAGGCAGGTGTGTCTGATTCACCTTCCAAGCACAGCTGTACAAACTGTATTTCCAAGGTGCTGCAGGCTTTGAATAATAAAGCAAACAAAGCAAAGCATTGCTCTCGCCTTGTTGCAGAGTATCACCTACTTCCAAATCCAGGAGAATGGTGTGTCACCTCTTGCAGGGATATTTCATGGTGTAGTGGGTAATGAGGGCTAATGATCACAGCAAGAGGAAAGTGATGGCATATGACATCTCTCCTGCATAGGGGTCCTGAGCAGGAGACCTCAGTCAGGGGACCTCTGTAGCTTTCAGTCAGAGAGGTCTTCAGGCTGAAGTGCGGCTTTCTGAAAGGAGCTGTCTCTTTCTAAGCACTAAGAGGGAGAGAAGATAAAGCGTGGAGAGGAGGAACGGTGGTGGAATCAAGCGCAGGCATCAGTTTCTGAAGAGAGCTGCCCAAAGACAAAGAAAACCTACAGAACCTGGTTCTGCAGTATGATATTTACCCTGCTTGAAGGTCCCTTGATGGCAGAGGTTATTGCCAACCCTTTCTATAAATTTCCTGTATAATTATCTCCCTGAAATAGAGAATTGTAGTAATATGGTAGATTAAATAAAGGTACGGCAAGGGGAAAAGGCTCACACAGGGCCACAGGGCATGGCAGTGCTGAGAGAGGGTCTGGCTCCCTACTAGTGCTCCAAGTGCCTTGGTTCCCTACTAGTGCTCTGCTAGTGCTCTGACCAAGGTGCTTTGGAGCTTTTATTTTAGTCCATGGAAATATTTGGTTTGTATTTGTTTCACAGGGACTGTCTGGCTGTGTCTCTTTGACTTTGACATGTTTTAAAATGAGTAGAAGTATTTATAAGGCAGCTATAAAACCAAGTGAGGGAGGAAGCTCAGGCTCTTATCTCTTGTTCTAGAGGCTATTTCTTCAGAAAGTGTAACACAAAAAAATAACTTTTCCTTTTTTGATAGTTTTGTTGTCTTTAAAATCTGCTTCCTCTCTCAGTGAGAGGAGATCAAAGGGACACAATTAGCCAAGTGTCTGAAATGTATGAGTTCAGGTAGATTGAACGATTTTTAAAATGTTTCATCATTTTAGTAAAAGCTTTCAAAGCAATTTCAGGGAAAACAAGAGGAAACCTCTGTCAACCCTCAAAGTTTGATGGAAGCAAACGTGGCTGCTCATTGATTTCTGTGAGACACAAATAAAAACAAATTAGGCTGTTGACAGAAAATTTACCTCTTTGGTTAGTAAGTCAAAATATCCTGCTGTGTCATTGAACATGTCACAGCTGTGTCATTGAACATGGGGTGTTAGGGAAATCGAAGCTTGGGAGCTGATGGGAAGGCATAGGGAGGCCAGAAAGAAAGAGGAAGGGTTGTTAAGGTCTGCTGTATTAGCCAAACAGTTCTCCTTCTGGTACCATGTATGTACCGTGAAAATAAAGTCTTACTTTCCAATGGCACCCTCCTGTAACTAAAAACAGGGGAAAAAAAATAATTAGGAAAAGAAAACAAACAACAGAATGAGGAACTGTAACTTCACAAGGTCATCTAATTTTAAGATAGGTGAAGGTGATGAAATATCTAATAAAAATCTTCTTGTGAGACCTGAACATGTACTGATGCCCAACAAACTTCCATTCCAATGTTTCTGAAAGGCACTACATTAGTCTCCCACAGACAAACTCATTTAACACTTCATGTGACAATCCTGTCTCAAAGAATTCTGAGAAGGATCAGGAAAAGGAAAGGACTGTCTTCCCCAGCAAATCCTTTACGTGCACCACAGGAACTTTATCCCCCTGCAACATATGTAAAATTTCATTCTTGGGGGAGGATGATCAGAGGGAAATCTGGGTCAGACAATGGTGACCTGAGGATAGTTCTGCTGCTGCTGGCTTTTCCCATGACTTAAATTTCTGCTGATGATCATAACAGCACATAACTTCTTTTTTTGCTGGTCAGTGATCACTTATAGTTTTCAGCCTACAAATGAGTCATCTTTTTAAAGCTGGATTCATTGTTCAATTGCTGGTGTTCCTCAGAAACTAATTTTCTGAAGTTCCTCATTTTTCAGTGTGCTGGTAGATAAACATGAAAGTAATTGATAAGTCTTCAAGTCCTTTTGGAAAAACAAGGGTATGTTGCATTAACATATGACACTGTAATTCCTGATGAGATGAAATTTGGAGGAATCATATGATGAGACACATGGATCATAATAGCATTGCCATTTGTCTGTATTGGAGTCTACTCTTTCTGAATGAAAGCAGTTTGCAGCTGCCTTCTCAATCAGAAAAAATACGTAAATTAGAAAAGCAGAAGCAGTTCTTACTCTTTGGTTTGCATCCCTTGATGTAGTAGAGTAGTGATAAAGCTGAAAGGACAGGTAACACTCAGTAAGTCTACACTGTGCCTGGGGCATAAGCAAGCACCAGCTGCAGCACAGCTCAGATGACACCCCCCACTCCAGTGTACTGGCTAGAACCTGACTTTCCAAACGGCTTGTCATGTAGGAAAAAACCAAATAGCACTTTAGGGCAGGTGAGGTTCCTGATTTGCTTGAATGGCCAATGTGTGTGTGAAAAAAGTGTGTGAAATTTTAGCACCTCAGAAGCAATGTAAAAGATAATCTTCCTACCTTCTATCTGACTCTTGTTGCCTTGGGGACACTCATTCTATACCTGCCAAGCAAACAGTTTGATTAAGTACTAA
The DNA here is from genome assembly GCA_025447955.1 of Psilopsiagon aurifrons. Taxonomy (NCBI): domain Eukaryota; kingdom Metazoa; phylum Chordata; class Aves; order Psittaciformes; family Psittacidae; genus Psilopsiagon; species Psilopsiagon aurifrons. Next base: position 19,222 of record JAOEHY010039491.1, read on the forward strand.
ACTTGATAAAAAGTAAGTAGCCTACTTAAACATGCTAAACACAACCTTTCACCTACTTAGACGTTATTTAAACATAACCTGTTTAAATATGCCTTCATCTAAGTCTATGTGGATCATGTTTCATGCCATATATCTTGCAAATTAAATGCCTTCTAATAGCAAAAATGAGGTGATTAAATAATGAGAAGAACCATCAGCTTTGCCTAAAAAATGCAATGAACAGACACATCAGGTTCCAAATACATTGTATTGCCAGTCTGTGGCACACATTAATGTCTGAGAGAAGGGAATTTATTAACACAGCTCCACAGCCAAATCCTGTACTGCAGACTTTTTTACCATCTCTGCTCTTTGTCAGAGACTTTTAAACTTGAAGCTCCCCTTCATTCCACCCTGTGCCTGAATTTGTCTTTTGTATTAGCTACTGAGTTCAGAATGTACCTAGAAAAGGAAGCAGCAACAACATACAGTTCATCTTAGAAAATTCCCATTTTTTCCCCATGTTCCTGTATAATTATTCTGTAGACCAACAGGAGAAAGCAATTCTGCATCTCTTTGCATAGGCAGGGATTGTTCCATCCCACCCCCACTATGTTACAGGTCAAAGTCCAGAAAAGGTGATGATCTGTGGAAGTTTGGAAGGTGGTAGTGTGTTCTAGGAATAGCTAGCAACGCAACCAGTAAGTTGTTAGCACTGTGTTCAGCTGTGGCTTGGCCTTGTCCTGTGATCTCAGTCAGTCATTTGACTTTGTTTTGCCACTCATATTTTGTCCTTTACATTGAGACCATAAGTTCTTTATGTTCTTGTTAGGGTCTGTAAGAATATCTACCACAGTGATTTTGCCCAGAGCAGTTAAATGTTGGTATGACATTGCTAACAACGCCTCACAAAAGACTGGAACAGCATCTCTCCCAAGCTAGGAACAAAAGTAGCTTGGGCTATAACTTTCAGTAATACTGTGTATTCAGAATTGAAAGTTATGTGAAGAAGAAAACTTCTTTCCCTTACCACTCCTCATGGGTGTCCAGACAAGCAGATAGTATTTGTTTAACTGTCTGTATGAGAACATGAAGGCTGACATACTGTCATTTCCATTAATTGTTCCTAATGCAAAGAGGAAACATTAGTAGTCTTTCCTCTCTGGAGGTAAGGTGGTGCTTGACCTTCTGTTGAAGGAGGGAATGAAGGAGGAAAAATGCTAAGAGAAAATGAACTTCTGGGATGCTGTCATTGGTAGTAGCAGTGACCTTTTCCCTGTGGTCAGCAGCTGACATCATGAAGACAAATTACTTTAACTTGCAATTTTAAAGATCTTCTTTATACTGAGTGAGAAAATCTAAAAAAAACCCCAAACCCTCCAGACATCAAACAGTATTTGCAACTTCAGTTAATGTTTTCCAATGCCTTTATGAAAATAGTTGTGCATTAAAATGTGAGGCACCAGTCTTAATTTGATGCCTGAAACTGGCTGGTGGTGGATGCATTGTAGAGGATTCTAGCTGCAGGGCTGTACCAAAATCCTCTGTCATTCTCGTGAGAATGAGCGCTGCTGGGAGGATCCAGGCACTCCTGTCCCCAGGGGTCACTGTCACACAAAGAATACAGATATTTTTCTTTTTTTTTTTCCTTCCCCCCCTTCCCCCCACTGAACCTTGGAGTCTCTTTAGGAAAGATAAACAGTGACAGTACATATGGTACCATTTTATCAGAACTCATGTTTGCTTCTACCACTATATGCTCATTAGTACCTTGAGGTCAGTATAAAATAGTCTGCAGAATTGCCATGGCAATAACTGTGATTCCTCCCTTATGGTTCCAGGTGACCTGGAAGGGCAGCTGTGGCATGTTCTTTCTAATTTATTGCTCAGCCTCATTTTCTGCCTATGGAGTTTATAGGAAAGGTTTGTCTTCACATCTCATTTCTTTAACCTTGTCCTTATTATCTTTATTGCAAAGCAGAAGTGGGAGCAAACGGTCAGGTGACGTGCAAAGAGAAAGAAGAGCAAATGTTTTTGGGAAGCTATGGACCTTCTCTTGTTTTAGATGTTGATAATGGATGATTGTTAGGAGGTTTCTATGGGAATGCAGACAAAGGCATGGAAAGTAGGACATGTTGTGCTCAAAAGTACACATGGAGTATTCAAAGCTAGTACCAGACCAGAGCAGTCCCTACCATTAGCAGCTTAGCAGCTGGCTTTGATCTCTGAGGAAAAAGTCTGTTGGTAATTAAACTGCGATGTGTATAAGCTGTCATTGAAGTGGAGCTGATCATACCAGGTCCATTCTAGCTAAGACTGCCTCTGCAGGTGTACATGTAGCTCTGAGTGCACTAAGCACAGACTTGCGCCATTCTCCCTGCACATGGGGCAAGACAAGATCTCAGCGTTCAGCTCTAGGCTACTTAGAGATCACATGATGTGGTAGGTAGAATGCCCAATCTCTGGTGTCTCCTACTGTGAGATGATAGTGTTGCAAGTGCTTTTTCAAGGTCAAGACCTACCTATAAATACTCCCTGTAGAAAGCATCCTGTTAACTTCACCAATGTGACTCATGAATAAGAGCTACCATTGCCAAGCTGGCCAGGTTAGATGACTGGGATGCACGTTTCAAATACTGTGATGTGCGTTCATCCAGTGGCTTGAAGGGATGGACCCCTCTCAGGAAGGAAAGGGATCAGTCAGCGCTGTGATGCTTAGAACAGGCTGCAAAGGAATCCAGCTAGGGCTCCAAGTTAGTTCTCTTACTTCTGTACTTTCCTTCATTTTGCCTTCAGCCTTAAACACTTTTGTATTTCTGGGTTCATTAGAATAAGTTGTGTTAATATTAAAATACTTTCCAGAGCTGAAGGAGTTAACTGTTTAAGTTGATGGATATTGTAAATCACATGGAATACTTTAAGAGTCACAGAGTTGATATTTAGCTGGTCCTAAGGACTGAGGCTTAGGATGTCTCCAGTGCTGGAGCAGTCAGCATTATTGCAAGGGTTGCAATGGGAGACAGATTTGATTTTCAGGTTTGAGGTGCGACACACATGATTTGAATTCTAACAACATAAAGTGTATGGGAAAGAAACTTTACTGTTTTAAGGGCTTTTATATGAAAAGACAGAGCCTCGACAGGACAGCCTAGCTGGCCACAATGAGGATGATGTTCTTTCCTAATCAGGGATTAGGAAACCAGGGTCAGGGCTATTCACCATCTGTGTACTCTGCAAGTATTTCATTAAGGAAACAACCTGAAGCTGAAAGGCAGGCAAAGGTGGATTATGTTAGTCTTCATTGCTGAGTTGTTTCCTGCAGCCCAGGAAATTATTTTTCTTATAGTAAAACAATTGATCATTCCCAAATGCATTACTTGAAAGGTCTTAAGTTACATGCCAGGAAACTGGAGCTAATAGATATCTCCAGGATGGGGAATGATGGGGTTGGCTGCAGGATGAAGATATTTATGTGTATATACATGCATTATTTCAGAGAGAGCAAGAGCAGTGTGCTTAGCCTAAAATTTACTATTGAAAGGCTCTAAACCCATTTTCAAACTAGCAATATTGTTTAAAAGGCCTTGCAGTCCCTGGGGTGACTCAAGTGAACCTCCTCCCTCCTCCCTTTTCCTTGTCTCTCACATCTGACCTTGACAGGGTGTGACTGTGCGGGGAAGAAGAGGAGAGCAGGGGATGGCTTATGTGACAGCAAAGGAAGGCTGCAGTCCTAGGGCTTCTCACCAGCTCTCTCAAGTGAAAAGGGCTGGGATCAGTGGAGGGAACCCCAGCCCCTGCGCTGGGAGGGGAGGCTGGGGACAGAGCTGCTGGGCTGTCCCCTTTTGGATGATGCTTCCTGCCGTAAGCTGCAGCTGTGTGCGCTGCTGCTCAGTGCTTGCTAACTTTCTCTCAATGAGCGTTTGTGCTTCAGTGATGAGAAGAGCAATTTCTATACGAACCCATAAAGCGTCTTGAGGGACCGGTTATATCGAAGCATTTCCTGGTGCTGCAAAAAGTAGGACAATCCTCCTTTTCCTATTAGGTTTTTTACTGTGAATGGATTTTGAAGACAAAAGCTGTAAGTGAGCCCTTTTTCTTTCCTGTTTAGTAGCTAAAGATCTACGCTGTGTGTGAAAGTCCAGTTTATGCAGGATCCATTACAGCGAAGGGAACTTGGCACATGTACTGCAGTATCATCCCTGTTCTGCAGTAGACAGTGCTGTAAGAAAGTGAAATTCATTGTCTGTTCCCAGAAGGAGCTTGTCCATCCATCTGCTACCTATCATTGTCTGTCTGTCTTAGAAATTTAAACAGTCACCTTCCTTTGTGCTTGTCACATAAAGGCAGTAATAATAGTAGCCTTTGACATGTCCAGCCCTTTTCTCTCTTGCTTTTCAAGGCTTTGTTAAAAGCAGGGCTTTTCTGTCAGGGGAGAAACTAGAGTAGACAGAAACCGTGTTTGGACTGTGACACTTTTCAGGGAAAAGGTCTTTCACATAGGGGAAAATCCAGGGCCATCTAGGGGAGCTAGTCATCTTTGGGGGGCCAGACCTTGGCTGGAAAAGCCTTTCTCCCCATCTCCCATGGGTTGCACTGGGGGCCTTGGGGTCTGCACTGCTCTAGGGCAGCAGAGCTGTTGTGAAAGAAGTGTGTGTTTCACAGGGGGAAATGCAGGTGTTGACATAGTCATAGCTGGATCTACGGATATTTTGGAAAATGAGGACCACCATTTCCATGTGGTGGCAGGGAAGGGGCCCTGTTCCCACCTCTGGTTTTCTCAGGGACACCCTGTTTATGGAGTGGGCACACAGCTATGCTTCCCATCAGCTGGCACTCATGTATCGCAGTCACTTTGGACTGCAGCTACAGCCTGTAAGAGATGGCTGCAGTGACCTGGCATGCAAGGAACAGTCAGCAGTTTATAGCCCTGATGGGAAAAGGGATGTTCTGTTGCCATCAGCCATTCATGCCTGCATCTCCTTATGACAGGATACGCAGCAGGGTGAACCTGTGATTTGACTTGATGCTTCTGTGGCAGATACCATCTCCCACTTCATTGCTTGCTGGTAGGGTGTGGCTGGACAGGAACTGCCAGGTTGCCACGGAGAGTATCAGGAGTGCCAGGGCATAAAAAAGAGGTGGGAAACCAGATCTTTAAAATGGGAGAAAGCAAATCTCTCCTTAGCGTGCCCCAGTCTCTATGATGAATCCTCTGCTTGGAATTAATGTTTTATTAGATTCTCATCTCTGAGGACAGGAAGATGGGGGTGAAAAGGCATGAGTCAGAAATCAAGGCTTTCTGCTCACTGCTTTCAGCAGGGAGGGAGTCCTGCTGAACCCCAGTGCTTCTGATACTCTGACCTGTGGGGGATCTGGGCTTCCTAGGGAAAAAAGGAGAAACTGTCTTGGCCATGTCCCTGGAGTATGACCTACACCCGACCACCATCACTTCAGGCTTGTAGAGGTTCAAGCTCAGCAGCTATTCTTTATCAAAAAGACAATTTCCTGGGTTGTTCTGTCATTCTAGAATGGTTGCATCACTTGTGAGACTTGTGGCTGAATTTTTTAGGCAGAGTGCTGGCAGCTTGCATCTCTCTCATTCCTACCAGAGGCATGCAGAGAGGCAGTGACTGTACAGATCCCCCTGGGAGCCAACAGATGAGCCCTTTCCTTAGTGTGTTGCTTGTGCTTTCTTTCCAAAACCTTGAAGCCAGCACCCTGGCAAGAAAACTTGCTAAAAATGTGGCATTACTGAACAGCTGCAAGCTTCATGGGGAGGCTGATGGCAAAGGAGTCTCTTAACCATTGTGGTCTTGGAGCTTAAGACATGAGAAGAGACTTGGAACTCCTGGGTTTACATCCTGTAAATTCCTGACTCCAAGTAGGCCTTCTAAGAGGCATGTAATATCTTTTTACTATTTAAAAATAAAATAAGTGAATTATAAGGGTGGTTAGAAGATTCAAGAGAAATTATGATGTTGGCTAATGAATAAACAGTTCATCAAGGAAACTGAAGATTGAAGAGGTTGGACAGACTTGGTCCGGCAGTGCACCTATCAGATGATAAATAGGGGCCAAATATTTAAAAAAAAAAAAAATCCTTTAAAAAGCTTATTAAAGCTAGAAACATTGATACAGGAGGCTTGGTTCCTCTGTGAGGTGGTTAATAGTCAGGTTTTCAAAATGGTGCTAAACAAAACTAAAAGGTCTAGGCAGTTTGGAAAGACAACTCTACTCCAAATGATCCAAGAACAGAATAATGCCGGTATTTCAGCTTACTTTACAGAAAAATATCAGTAATATACTTCATTGTGGCAATGTGACAGAATGGATATCAGATGGAATAAGAAATGTGCTGACCCTAATTTATATTCTTACTTTTGGTGAGGTCTTTCCCAACAGGTAATTTCACTTTGTTCTCCCTTCAATAAACAGGATTGCAGCTTGGCTCTGGCTGCAGTTTTCAATGGGCTTCTAAGATGGTTTTGTAAGAATTGGTCTTGAGGAATTGCAGACCACAAACAGCCGTAGGCAGATACAGTATAACACCTCATGGTAAGCCAGGTCATAGTGAAGCTTCTGCAGCTGCAGGTGGTGCTGGGTGTTGCTTTACATACCAGAGAAAACCTCCATGCTGAGCCAAGCTTGCAGTAAGTAAAGCTTCCTCTGGTCTTGGGGCCAAAACACCCCACTCGCTGCTGTCTCTCAGTTTTCACTGCTCAAGTAATGTGTGACATTCTCACAACTCCGTGCTTCATTTGCTTCTTACCTTTGGAAAATTCAATTCCCTCCATCTAGATCCTCCTCTGAGATCTTGGCCTAAGCTTGAGCTCCTTTTGCAAGACCCAACTGTTCTTCATGGTATCCCATGATATCCTTTGGATCTGTTCATTCATAGGCTAACAAATCTGTTTGAGTGATCCTCTTTATAGCAGCCAGTGAAAATGTGGGTAATATCTGTTATTGGAAACCATGGGACATCGTGTACCTGGGGGTGAACACAGATTCCACTTCTTTAGGCACTAAGACAAAAGCTTTACAAGGATAAGTCATTTTGCAGCCAAATGAAAACTGCTTGAAAAATATACTAAGGACATTTGAAGAGTTTTGGTAATAAAATAAGACATTTAATAAAGAATACTTTGCAGTTCTGTAATGTCTTTCAGCAGGGGAGATTTACTGTCAGGGTGCTGCCTGGATATTACGAAGAAAGGTTTACTAGAAATACAATAGATAATAAATTTAAGAGATTAAATCTCATCCCTGTGTATATGTGTTAATAAAAGATATCCATAATACTCCTGAAATGTATGAAGTATAAACAGAAAAGGTATGCAGTGGAAATAAAATATTTTGAGTGACTAATCAGTGGATTAATGCACGACCAGTGTGAACAGAGCCCTTTTGGCAGCCCACATGAATCCTGCCAGAGCTCACTGTTGTGAGAATAAAACTGACCTTGATATGCAGAGCTGCAAAGTATCTGAATGCAAGTCCCTGAAATATTGTACATAAAATCAATTCCATTACTAATAAATAGCCCACGATTTCCACTCTGAACCCAACTCATTTTCTTGGAATCCACTGACCAAGCAGCAATATAGTTTCGAGAACAGAATGAGGGGAAACTGGAACTGCATTATATTGGTAGCTATTCCCTCGAGACGCAGAAGGTAGGCGTAGGTCCACAGCAATATTAATCTTTCTGGGGAATTTGACATCACAAAAGATTTAGATACCTTACTACTGCCCCTCTACTCTGCTCTTGTGAGACCTCCCTTGGAGTATTCTGTGCAGTTCTGGTGTCCTCAACATAAAAAGGACGTGGAACTGTTGGAACAAGCCCAAAGGAGGGTCATGAGGATGATCAGGGGACTGGAGCACCTCCCATATGAAGACAGGATGAGAAAGTTGGGGCTGTTCAGCCTGGAGAAGA
>JAOEHY010039492.1:3658-14534 GCA_025447955.1 Psilopsiagon aurifrons
CCCTCCAGCTGGGATGCACTATCCAGGTCTGATTTCTATTGTGGGTATTTCCACCCCATTGGTACATGCCACGTCCTCCCACATCGCCGCGGTTCCTGCCCTCCTGCCTGGGGGACGATGTATTTAGTTTGAGCCCATTGGTATTTTCAGTGGGATGTTTTCCAGCTCCATGGTTGGGCAGAGTGACCGTCCCCAGGCAGGGCTTGAGCCTGCTCCAGCTCCTCACTCCCCTCTGGATGTGCCCTTTCCCTGGAGCCCTTCCTCACCCACCCCACTGCCAGCACTGCACATCCCCAGTGTGGTTTTCTGTCCTTCTGTGCTGTTCTGGGGCTGTGCTGAATGTTGGTCCCATGGATCCTTGAATCACGCATGTTGCTGACCCACCCTGTGCTCCCAGCATGGAGGCCTCGCTGTCCCCACAGCACAGGCTGTTTCCTCCCTGCTTCCCAGTGCCATCGCATCCCTGGCACGTATCCCTGGCGTCGGAGGTTGCACGAGTCCCCGCGCAGCCTGTTGCTCTGGGATTTTGGGAGAGGCAAAACAATCTGGGACTCACGTTCCCTACTTGTCCCCGGAGCTGGGCCCGGTGCTCCCCAGGATGCATGGTCCATTGCTCCCCACCTGCACCCCTCGCTCCCCTTTTGGCCGGTGGCATCCGCTGGCGATGCTGCAGCCGTGCCCTGGCTCTCGGCAGGCAGGTGCCCGCAGCCGAAGGGCTGTCCCTGGCGCGCCGGTTCGGGTGCCTGTACCACGAGGTGTCAGCGTGCCAGGACTTCGCGGGGGTGCAGCACGTCTTCCACGAGGCCGTGCGCGAGGTGCGGCGCCGGGCGCAATGGAACCTGCCCGTGCGGCCGCTCTTCATCACCGAGGAGCGGCCGTGCCTGCCCGTGGCCACGCCGGTGGCACTGCCCGCCCGGCACGGCCTGGCTGGCTGCACCTTCAACACGCTCTCCACCGTCAACTACAAGGAGATCCCCTCGGTGGCGCAGGCCAAGTTGGTCACTGTCAAATCGTCGCGGGCACAGAGCAAGAGGAAGGCTCCCACACTCACCCTGCTGAAGGGGTTCAAGATATTTTAGGCTATCCCTGCTGCAGAGGGGGTGGGCAGAGACTCTGCTCCCCCGGCTCTGGATGGGCCAAGACTATCCATGATGGACTGAGGGGCTGCTGGTGGGAAGGGCAAAGCCTGTGGTGATGGTCTGGTGAGCAGAGGGGGTGCTGAGAGCCTGAAATCGGTCGTGGCATCACCCCGCCTGCCCCTGCCCTGGCTCCTGGCTGCTCTGGCTGAGCTCTGCAGCAGTGCATGCATCCTGTCCTGCCAACAGCACCAGGGACCAGGCTGGCTCTCAGGGTGGATCCAGGCAGTTCCCTGAGCAGCTGGAGCCATAGGTACCACAGGGACGGAGAGGGCTGTCCTCAGGGACCCCCAGCCAGCTCAGAGCACAGCGATGGGAGCCCAGGAAGGGGGAATGGATCACTACTGAAGCACAGGGCACCCACCCTGCTCCCCCCACATGTGCCCTCTCCGAGCAATAAGAGGAACTTTTGAGTATTTTTCATCCATGGTGCAGATACTGTTTAAGCCAACTAAAGGCCTCAGGTGTCCCGAAACCAATTCCCAGGCATTGAATAAGTCATACCAAAATAGCCGGGTTTTCATCCACTTTTTATACTAGAGTGTTCTTTTTCAAAGGCTTTGCAAGGAGAGATTCTTCCCTGATGAGGATGCGCTGCAAAAAGCCTTTGTTTAAAAGACTGATGTGTTTAAAACATGTCTTACATTATTTCATGGCTTCTACCTGTGCCCAGTGAAGGGCACAAAGTGGATCCCAAACCAGACCAGGCTCTGCCTGTGCCTGAGCCAGGACCAAGGGCTGTGTGCTCAGCTTCATTTGCTGTATCAGGTTAAGGGTTCTGCTTCTCCCTGGAGTTGCAGTTACTCCGCAGAGTAACACATCACGTGTATATTTGTACATATAGCATATATATATATATATATATGACCTTACTGATAGATTCGATATGGGATTTCAATCAACCACTTTGGAAAGTACTTTAATAAAGATTATTTCTGAAAAGGACAGAAGTGCCTCCATGTCCGTGTGGCTGTTTTCCTGATGGACAGGACAGTGTGTTCCCTGGCTGATGGTGTGTTCCCACACCTCCTGCCCTTTGTCCCGGCTCAGCTCCAGCCTGGGTGCAACAGGGGAGGAAGCCAGCATGGGAGAGAAGGCTGGAGGCACTGACAGCAGCAGGTAAAGACCAGTCAGCCGGGAGCTGAACTGGGGAGGCCCAGGTTTGCAAGTCCAGAGCCGCTTAGGGCTGGTGCAGCTCTGCTGCTGCGTTATATTCTCTTTTGTTTCTCCCTCCAGGCTAAACTGTGGTTTTAAACTTTCATCACTATGAATCATTCTGACACATTCCTTGGGGCCTGAACGGTTGGACTCAAGCTGCTGTTACAGAGCATCCTCAGACTTCTCCGAGTACAGTGATGTGACGGTCCCATCCTTCCACTGCACCACGACTTCTCCTGATCTCTGATCCTGGGGCACCGGCTCCTCCTTCCGCAGCTCATTCGGGCTGCATTCGTTCACACGGACCAGGGCTTGCTTGGCTTCCAGCTCCGCCTGCTGAGCTGTCTGCACTGCTGCGCTGCACATGTGGCTCTTCCTTTTCCTGCAGGGAAGGGATAGAAAGGAAACACGGAATGAAGCAGCAAGCCCAGCAGACACCTGGGGTAAGTATCTACCTGCAGAGATGGTTCCATCCACCTCTTCACACCTTGGCTCTTGGAACACAGCAGCTGCTTGTGGGAAAACAACTGCACTGTGTTGTGTTAAGAGGTCTGCGGTGTTTGAGTTGTGGGTTTCCACTTGGAGAACACACAGCACACCACGGTGAGGCAGCAACAGCCAGTAAACCATCATTAAACAAGTGTGGCAGACTTGGGACATCAGTTCTTTTTCTCTCATTAGAAATGGAAGCTGACTCAGAGGTAAGTTCTCTTGCTGTAGGAAACAGTGAGTTGCTCCTCAGCCGTTGCGCAGCAGTACAGCCCAGGGGTACATTATGGGAATGCAGATGGCAAGGCTGGGGAGTCCTGCTCCAGAGCCCCTCAAATGGGGAGCACCTCACACCATGCATTTAATGTTCCTTCCCTCCTAGCAGCCTGGCTGGGCTGGGCAGAGCTGTCTCAGGCACTTAACTGCTCAGGATCAGTGGCCTGGAGAAGAGAAGGGGCTCATTCCAAGCAACACACAAGGAGAACAGGGAGTCAGGCACGGTTTTACAAGAAGCTCACTTCAAAGGGAGTTTGTCTTTGCTCTTCTCCCCATCATTCAGCGCTTGTCCTGCTCTGCTCTGCCAAACCCTGTCTGCTGGGGGGGGGGTTAGCACTCCACCACAAACCAAAAGACACCCAAATGTTTCTGTCTCACCTGTTCCGTGTAACATTAAGGGCCAGAAGGACAAGACCCAAAATCATGGCCACAAAGGAAAGCGCAAGGACGGAGTAATTCCATGTTGATGCTGGGGGGAAGCAGAGAGGCAGCGTTAGCGTGCACAGAGCAGTGTGACCTGCAGAGCCCAGCCAGGCCTTTTCCAAGGATACCCAAGCTCAGAGTGCCATGGCTCAGCTGCAGGATGAGGGCAGAGGAGCCCATGTCCCGCTCAGCACCCAGGGCAGAGCCCTCAGGTCATGGTTTTGGGGATAACCTCCAGCAACTCTCCCTCCTCAGGCTTATACCACTGCTTTGTGCCACTCACAGCCCCCACCTCTGGCTCTGTATCTCTCATGCTGGCCACGTCTGCCATACGTGGCTTCAGCCATATCCCAGGCTGGGAGCAAGGCTGGGAGCTGCATTGTCCCATCAAGAGCACTGCAAAAGGGCCCCTCTGCTCTGCAGGTTTCCTCACCACCACACACCTGGGTGGATAGAGTCTGCCTCTGAACATGGGCAGAGGGGTGCAGCATTGATGGCAGCAGGTGCCCTGTCCTTGATTTTTGTGGCTTTGAAGTTGATCCTCATGGCACTGACCTGCTCATACCAACCTGCTCCCTCTACCCTGCCAAAATCACTGGTCATCCCAGACCTTTGCCCTCTCAGCAAGCTGTGCCTGGAAAGAGGCTGAACCTCACTCTGGAGGAGGCATTATCTCAGCAAAGCCTCATGCCTGTCTTTACCCACGCTTCTTCTGGAGGGTTTATATATCTGGAGTAAATCATATCCTCAGGTAATTCCCTTTGGCATCTCCATTAGGAGGAGGGTTAACAGCCAAGGACTGTCTATCTCTATTTCAACTCTCAGCTCAGGAATGTCAATGGGACTTACGGTCTTCTGTGCGGAAGAACCAGAGCAGCTCCTCCAGCTCTTCTTGACCTATACCCAGTGCAAGGGTCACATCTGCTATGTGGTCATACATGTCTGTGCTGGCAAGCACTGTAGGGACATCCATGTCTTGCTCTGCATTAGCTGTGGAGGAAAAGAGCAGAAAGAGCGGTGGTTGTACACTGCAATACTTCAGGCTAGAAATGGGCTTCCCTTGGCTCCCAGGATTGCCCAGCACATCTCTCCAGGCAGGCACAACACAGCCAGGAGGGCACAACCTTATCTCATGCACTGAAAAGTGCAGAAGGTTCTGTATTACAGCTCAGGATGTGTGCCCTGCTTCACCCACACTATTATCCACCAAGTTAAGACTCTACCTTGAAGCAGGAAAAATGGGATTATCCAGAAAAGCTTCATATTTGTATGTGTGCTGGGGTGGATCACGCCTTTACCAGTGTTTCTTCAGTGAGCAAGTGTCTGGGAAAGAAAAAGGGATGAGAGGTGAGGGGTAAGGTAACCTCTGCTGGCTCCCACCATACAGTGCCACTGGATTTATTAGTGGGAGCCCTGAAAGTTATACAGGTTGTTACTTAGAGGGACTGGAGACAGCAGGTCAGCATGTTTCTCCTCTAATGTCTACAGCAGATGAGAGGAGACTAAACCACAAGCAGAGATGATCTTTTAAATGATTGCTCATGCTGATTCCCCTCTCTGCTCCAGCTCTGTATTCAGACCTGATGTTCCCCTGCAGCTGTGGCATCTGTTTTCTCCTGTGAACATGAGTCTGAGCTGCCAGGACAGGGTGCAGACATCCTGGGAGCCACTGAAGTGACAGCAGAGCGGGTCTGGGGCTGGGCTGCTTGCCTGGGTGACACCGTGGAGATGCAAGCTCAGCTGCTGTAAGCCCCTCCCCAGCTATCCTCCCTTTTCTCTTCTTGCTTCCCTGCCACAATCCTTAGAGAATACGCTTCATGGACAGTGACTACCTGCTGCCAATCCAGGGATGGCAGAATAAGGATGTGGAGATGAGGAACTGGTGGGCTCAGCTCCAAGAGGAGGAAAAGCTAGAATGCCATTGAGGCAAAGGTATCTCACATCTCTCAGAGAAACAGAAAGCTCCTCCTTGACCTTTAGCCCCTCATCTGTCAGTGGCATCAATCCAGCTTTTAGGGCAGCTTGCCCAACTTCAGCTTCCTTTGGAAGGACCTGACCTGAGCAGAGGGCTCCCCTCTGTGCACTGAGATGGTTGGCTGGCCCTCCCCAGTGCTCCACCACCGCTCACTGGCCTCACCTGAACCATCACCCGCTCACAGGTGAATGACACCACAACACACGTGTGTCCCTCAGACGTGCTGGCCTCACAGACCATTAATTATTACATGAAGACTAAGATGTTTACAACTGATACTCTCAACTTTTACCTGCCTTCGTAGTGTGGCACTGTCTGAAACTCTTCCTTGCAAATCACTCCCGAGCATGTTCCACTGTGCCAGGAGTGTCAACACCACTTGCTGACTCCTCAGGGAGGCATTTGTCCTGCCGGTTATAGACCTAATGATTGCTACTATTTCCCCCCCCCACACACCTTTTCAGTGTCTTCACAATTCAAAGTTCACATTTTATAGCCAAACAGGCATGCAGGCTTGCTCCCTGCTGCCACAAAACCACCTGTGAGCAATTATTTGAGGACTCTCAAAGACATGGTCCACTTTGTGTTTCAAAAAACACGGGTAAGGCTGCTCCCTGCAGTTAGCTGTGCCACTTACCTTGCTGTCCAAGTAACCTTTAGCTTATTCACTCCTTTCAGCCCTCACAAAGGAGGACGTGAAGTTATGGTGACAATGAAATCAAGTTACAAGTCTACTACACCCTAATAAGAAGGTGCCACTTGAATGTGCTAAATCTTGCTGTGCAAAGCTCCTGTCTAATCATTTGCTCCAACAGGAATATTTGACATGCATGTTGCTGATTTCCTCCTAAGGTGTTTCATAACTTGTGGGCCACCTCCTGATGTCCACACTAAAGCTGGCATGCACAGCAGGGATGCTACACAGCTGCTAGAGATGCTTCTCTACTTCACAAAGTCGTGACCGCCAGATCTCCCACAGACTGGAGCTTCCCCCTTATCTACGAAGATTGCAGTTCCCAAGAACGACAAGCTAAGACCAGCAAAGGACGGTTAAGAAGGGGGAGAGAAGGGGGAGAACCAACAAGAGACATGCGCAAGGGAAAAAGTGTAATAGAGGAAGACTCTTACTTCATCCCGAGCCCCCTGCCCAAGACCCCCAGGAGGCAGCGGGCATGCGGGAGGGAATTGCGAAACTCATTTTAATACGAAGAGAGAGACAATTTACATTATTACACCCTCTTATTGTATGTGCATGAGAAAAGAGAAGAAAACCGGGAGTGTGTGTTACGAGGTGTGCGTGTTGGTGGAGCGGTGACTCCCCACGCACCAGCGCTGTTTGCTTACCTTTATTCACTTAAGAAATTGAACTTAGCATTTTAATCCGGTTTGGAGCAATTCATTTATCACAGAACTAAGACCCAGCACCTCTCCAGAAACACTTTTCCTGTGTTATTTTGAGTTTATATTTACACCTGAACAAGTTTGTAATTTCTTTCTTTTTGCACATGGGTTTTTCACAGTAAAAGCTGCAAAATTTGAGTGCTGTGTGTACTTCAGCAACAAAGAGTCGCTCGCCAGCTGCTCAAAACCAGGATCTGTGGACTTCGGTGGCATCCAACAGAATCTCAAGAAAATACATTAAAATAGCAAGTGGCTGCTTTTTGCTCTGCATATTGATTCCAGCACTTAAATGGTGCTCTAAAAGCTGGCATAACGTGCATGCCCCCAGTTGCACATGGGCTCCTTCCAGCCGGAGCACAGTACGTGGTGCTATAAAACTACCATGTGCGTTGTATATTGGTTTTTATCAGGTCTGATATTCATGATTCTTGCCAAGCCAGATGTTGCCCTCACTCTACAAATGAGAAGTCTTGGGATACTTATGATATTGATACATGTAAAGATGGGGGGAAAAAGTCTTCTATTAAGATGATAATGTCCCTCTGGACTCCCTACTTAATACTCACTACACAATTAGTGACAATGCACTTATAACATCACAGTCCTTGTAAAATAGCCTCCTCTTGTCAGCCAGGCTCTTTTTCTGAAGGTTGTCTTATCTTATACTGACTGTGTTAAAATGCATCAGTTATTCCAAATTCATTGTAAAAGTGGGACGCCCTGCCTTTGGGATTTTAAAGGATACACACTTGCACACCACGGAGATACAAATGGATGGGTTGGTTTATAAGGGCACACTAAGAACTGAGTTTAATTAAAGAACACAAGAGAAATGTTTAGTATTTCAAACACCAGAGCAAGAAGGCAATCTGTACTCATTTTTAACCTTTGTAAAGTCAAAAGTTAAAGAGCAAACCTGAGTTATAGGAAATATTTTCATCTGACTGCTTTCCAGGCTGCAAGAGTTATCCCAGCCTGCTTCTCACTTGCCATTCAGTCTCTCCTTTAACAAGTTATGCAGCCTTTGCTTAAAATGTGCACAGATTTCTAACTGCAATAAATAAAGAAGCCTTTCTTTACAGATAGCTATAAATTAACCCAGGAGCAGGAATGTCCGTTCATCTCCACTAACTCACCAGAAACACGCTGTTCCAGCAGAGAGGAAGCCACATTTCTTCTTTAAGCCCTGCTGTCTGAAGACGTCTCCTCCAGGCAGCCTTCAGTGCCTCACCACGGTGACAAGGCTGCCTGTCCTCCTACTCTTGGTACGCTACGAGCTGTGATTCATTGTGCTCCTGAGTCACGTCTGAAGGCCAGTCCAACAGGTGAGGTTCACTCCAGCCCCCGGAAAAAACACACCTCTTTAGTGGGTCCATTTACATGAGGTGAATGACCTTTTCCCAAAGAACGAACCATAGGAACTTTCAGCTTATTTGCTCAAGCTATTGGCCTAATCAGTATTAAGAGAGCATGCCGAGCAGAAAGACACTCAGTAATAAGTTACCCTGTGGTTAAAATAAATGATAACGTTCGCTCTGCCTGGCTCCGTCCTCGTTGCATAAAGGAAGCATGTCCTGATAAAGCCCTTTTTTTTTCTTTTAGTGAATGGTCATTCTAAGGCTCTCGGAGCATCTCACAACAGTGACTGACTTTGCAGGCAAAGCTCCCACTGGAGATTCTGCCATCCCTGTTTCGCAGCTACTGGCAACAGTTGGCTAAGTCAAGAGCCTGCTAAAAGGCTTTACAGTGTCACAAGGCTTTTTGAGCCAGCTACACTGGCAAAGGAGGAGTCCTCCTCCCTGAACTATCTGACCCAGGGCTGGAGCTGCATACTGCAGAGCAAGCTAGGTACCTCTCAGTGCCAGGCTTGGAGCACACAGCTAGCACTGGTTAGCTAAGGTTAATAGGAGATGGGCACAGTATCCCTATGTTTGTCAAGTTCTTGGTATTTTACAGCTTGAAATAAAGTGTCTTTGGCACCAAAGCCATGTTCCAGAGTCATTAATCCTTTGAATCCCGTCTCACATCTAATTCAGAGCTTCCTCTGGCTGCCACTGTGAAGTTTCACTCACCAGACACACACACTCCCTAGAGAGAGATGTTTTACTGTTCAATGTCAGCCTGGCAGCAACGGGATGAGAGCTAACACTCGGAAATGCATCCTCCAGGCAACAAGAGCTCCTCTCTGCTGGGGGAGGCAGGTCAAGCCGGGACATCATACCATGCTGTAAATTGGGCTGCCCTTCCTCCTCATTTCAAGCTGGATCATTGAAAAAGTGCCATCACTTCAGGGAATGCTTCTCTAAGTGTCCTTGTGACCCTTCTGTTGCCAGGGATGGGGTACAGTGATGGCCTCACAAGCTACAAACCCAAATCCTCTGGCTCACTGCCTTTGAGAAGGGTGTAGAGAAAATGCCTGGCCGCTGTAGTGCAGACTCTGAGTAAAGGGATGGAGATGCTACACATGGTGAAGAGGTGACTGTAAGAGGAGGAGGGTGACTGCAAAGTCCCAGCAGGTCCCTTTTCAATCCCAGTTTCCTACATGGCTTGGTTTATGTACCTACGTTTAATAAAGAGAAATGAAAAGCTTCCCCAGCTGCTGTGTGAAAGCTGAACACATTGATGCAACCCATGCTGCCCTAAACCAAAGCCACAAACTGGGTGGAAAAACCTAATCAGAGGTGAGAGAGAGCCTGCAGCCCCTGGGACACCAGGCACCTTGCAGCTCTGTAGTGGCTCTTTGGGTCCTGTCCTGCCTTTGGGCTGTCTGCAGAAGAGGGGTCCATGTGGGAAAGCACTAAATAAACCCAGTTTCCACTGACTAGAGTTGTCCCTTGCACCCAGTAATCCCCTCCTTCTCCAGAGGAGCACGAACACGCTCGGGACAATCTCTTCAGTAATGGCTGTGAGTGTTTTATTTCTTTTTTCCCTTGACAACGCTGGCACTCTTTCATGGGAGATATCTTTTCACTTCTTGGAGACACTTTCAGTGTCTTTGGCTAGGAAGCAAAGTGGAGATAGGACGTTGATTGGTGTTCTGCTTCCTCCTTGGATTTGCCTTCACTATGCTGAGGAAGAACTTCTCCGACCTTGGCATTTTAGCTTTGCTTATCTTTTTTGCTCCCTTCTGTGTCTTTGACCTGAAATGCCTGGTTACAGAATAACTAAACATGCAGGGTTGTGGGGATTTCTCTTCTCTCCATGTACAGAAGCAGAGTTCAAACGCAGCAGTGAAGCAAGATTTGTGAGCACTATGTTTTTCTTTTGTGAATCAGACTGCTGCTTTCATCCTGCTGCAAAATGACACTGAAATAAATCTCCAGGTAAAAATTCATGCATCCAAGGCATGACACTAAACAATAGCTGTGATCCGTTTAAACAGCCACATCAGAGTATTAATTACTTGTCAGCAAATATACTGGAGTGAATTTAAGTCCACTTCATAAATGCAACACGAATTATTCCATGTGTAAGTCTGGCAAAAACTCAGCACAGTGTCAGTATTTCCAGGAGCTTTAGTCCTGCCAGAACTGAGAATTCATCTCCAGGGTTTCAGTTCCCTGGTGAGCAGGAGAAGCTCCACACTTGGTGCCCCTACGCCAATGACACATTCAATACCTCTCAGGCCAGGATCTGATGCCTGGAAATTGACAGTGAGCAGCAGCTGGATGCCAGGTTCGAATTCCCAGCTTTTGGATGGCATTTGGGCCATGCAAACACGCATGATGCATCCCTGGCCTTTCTGATGTGCTGGTTTCACTCAAGACCTCAGCGAGCTGGTATTCTCCAGCTCCACACAGGACATCTCTTTCCAACTCAATCAGCAACTGTGCTGTCTGCTTTGGGAAACCATGGGTATTTTGCAGCATCTGAGATATTAAGTGTTCAATGAGATATTAGGTCCTCAACATAAAACCAAGTCGGAACAAGTCCAGAGGAGCCCATGAGGATGATCAGGGACTGGAGCACCTCCCGTATGAAGATAGGATGAGAAAGTTGGGGCTGTTCAGCCTGGAGA
>JAOEHY010039493.1:9466-32990 GCA_025447955.1 Psilopsiagon aurifrons
GCCCCCCCCCCAAAAAACCCCAAAACCCAAAAAAAGTACCACCAACTATTTATAATTCAGTTGCTAGACAGTAAGTCAGTGGGGCTTTGGCAGGCTGCAGCTCCTATGATTTGCTTGTACTGAGGGCACATATTCATGTTCCGGTGAAAGGCAGTGGCAGAAAGAGGCCCCAGGGGCACTACAGTCCCCATTTTCCATTCACTCCCCACAGTCCTGTTTTCTGACACCCCCCTTCCCACTCTTGCAAGGCCAAGGACTTCTGCCTGCCTGCCCTGGCTCCACGCTGAGGAAGAAGCATGGCCACTTCCCTCCCCACAGATGGTGCTGGGCACCGAGCGTGCTCTGGGGACAAAGGTGTCGAGGGCAGAGGCTCAGTGACGCCAGGCCATACTGAGCAGGAGTAATGTATGTGCAGAGGACACTGATGCCATATCAGCACCTAATACCTTGGTGCCATGGACCAAGTGCGGTATTGCAGTACTGTCTGCATGCTGCCCACTGCAGCTCAGTGCTCTCCAGCTCACAAGCCATGCTGACAAACCACATGGGGTCCAGTATCATTTCAAGCTGAAACATCCTCTTAGCAATCTCTGAAAACCATGTTAGAACACTACTGCTAAGACTGTGAGACAAACTGACAGAAAGGAAGGAAATAGCCAAGTTGATGATTCTGTGTAATCCAAATTCATCCTTCAGGGCACACAGCTTATGAAACTGTCTTCAATAATACATTCCCACAGAGATGTTTTATGGGACAGACCTGAATCATGCATGACTGGATAAGGAAGATTATTGTCTGTAGGAACCTGAGAGGTTTCTGTTTGTTTGTTTGTGTGTTCATTTTAAACTTTTTTAAGGTCTTGCCCTTACCTGGGGACACGCTGCAGAAGCAGTGCTATCTGGCATTCAGCTCATATTCACTGGATCAGAGTGAGACAATATAAATAAGCCTAAGCATGACCTTTGAGGCCAGTCTATGAAGATTCATCTAAAACCTATTTTCTTACTTTAAACAATACTTGATTAATATGAATTACTTGGATAACTAACTGAAACAAGGGCAGTGTCTGCCCTCTACCAAGTGAATGCCTCTA
Source organism: Psilopsiagon aurifrons (assembly GCA_025447955.1). Taxonomy (NCBI): domain Eukaryota; kingdom Metazoa; phylum Chordata; class Aves; order Psittaciformes; family Psittacidae; genus Psilopsiagon; species Psilopsiagon aurifrons. The sequence goes on from JAOEHY010039493.1 coordinate 10,561, forward strand.
CCTACTAACCTATAAAGTCATAGTTTAACCTATTACTACTTAAAGCAGTGTTTTGGAAATGTAGGCTTGATTTGTCTCAAAAATAAGAATAAACATGCCATTGCTCCTCATCACAGAGCAACTTCTAGAGTAAGAGGACACTCCTGTCAACATTTTTGTTTCTACACTGTCTGGAAGGGTCCCACCTAATTAATCAAGTTCCAAAATGTTTTTGGAAGCAAGAGCTTAGTGACTCAAATAAAGGGCTAAGAGCTCTGAATCTTCAGTGGAAAAAAACACTTTCCTGAAACCCACAGTAAAGATACTAAAATCTATGAAAAGGCTGTGATTTAGAGAACGGTTTTCTGAAGTATTCCCCCTTCTCTAGGTTTAGGTGATTCCCTGCTCACTATTTCCAGCACTTCTCGAGTGCAGTGAAGTCACAGCCATGATGCTCTGCGGGTCTCAGAATTAAAATTATCTGGACATTCAAAAGAAAAAGAGTGAAGAGGATTTGCATGCCCACGGCTTCTGATTTTTCCCCCACATAAAAGCTATTAGTGCAATAAATGGCACTAGCGCTCCCCGCACAGCTCGTCTCACTAGAGAAAGCCTATTTATCTAACCTAGTGCTACTTTTCAGCTCTCATGGGAAGATGCCTCAAAACTGAATGCTGAAATACAGATTTCTACCTCCTTAACTGCAAGCTGACAACTGAGCACCCAAATTTATGGGACATTCGTGACTCGCAGCTCCCTATGCCTCAGCTCCCTATTTGTAAACCAGTAGTAATACCAGCTCTTTTCATCGTGAGGGTTTTCTGAAGATAAATTAATTAATGTTTGTTAAGCATTCAGATATTTATAGCAATAAGTGCCATAGAAAAGCTCATGAGGAAATTAACAATTCTGTCTTCACAGCAGGGTTTCAATAGTGTGCAGTAAATAAGGCCTAGGGCTACACATTGAAAAATTAGGAGAAAACAAAATATTGAATAACTGCTCATTAACTCAGCATCGTCCATCCTGTTCACTGAGGCAGGGGTCCTGTGGAAAAACCCATGTATGATCCTGAAATTAAAAGACTACGCTATCATGCAAACCTGTAAGGGGGGTGAACTTCTCTTGCATCAGCTTTCTTAATTCTGACATTTCCTAACTCTTGAATATTTTATTTCCCAGCCTTAATGAGGCTGTTCTTGAGCTGTTGCATGTCTTTGCAGTCTCCCTTTATGAGAAAAGGCATATAAGAATGCAGTGTGCAGGGAGAGACAGAGACTGAATGAATGCCAGTATCGTAAACTAAGGTTAATAATAACAACAACAAATTATCAAAAGAGAACTTCATCAAAGTTTTGCTCCAGTCTTTTAGAAGGCAAGAAAATACTCGTGAATCAGTTCTTATCTCATGGCAATAATATGCAACCGATGGGAAGTTCTAGAAAAAACTGGGTCAGAGAGAATATTTACCCACTTACTTACACAAGATTTTGTTGTCAAGAGGCAACAATGCAGCCTTCTATGCAGTTGGTCTCTCCATCTCAGCATTTGGATGTGAAAGCTGGAAATCAAGTGCCATCAAAAGCACTAGGTGTGAAAAATCAAGTTGGTTTTGAAGAAACACTGAGTATTTAGAGCTTAACAATTCCTTATCTGCGAAATTACATGGAAAAGGAGAGTGGAATAATAAGGATGTGTTAAGAGCAGAGCCTTGGCAAACCTGTCTCTGGGCAGCAGGAGGAGGACTGCGCAAAATGAGCTGTGTGGACATATCCCTCCACACAGTCTTCCTCAGAGAGGAAAATTTGTGAGGATATACAACAGCAAAGATACCTGTCTGACAGGCTGAGCCTTAGCTGTCATCGCAGGAGCATCTAATGTGGCAACTGATTTATATGTGACATCATCCCAGCTAAAATAAAAAATATTTCTCTTTTAATAAATCAAACATATAGCCTAAAAAATGAGGAAATTTTATTACAGAACTAATGGATATTTACCTACTGGGAAAGTCCTATGTGTTTGTCTGGGGTTTTTTGTCTGATGTTTAATCTGACAATCAGTTATTCGTTAAAAAAAAAGAAAAGGGGGGGGGGGTGTATTTTAGGGAAAAAAAAATCCAAAAAAATCCAAGATTTAAGTTAAGAAATATCCATCAAAATGTTAGGTGTTGAGTTACATTAAAAAGATTACCAGCCTGTCTTGTCAAAAGAAAACAAATCCTAACAATAATGTCTGTAGTAACAAATTCAAAGCCATGACGAGAAGGGGCAATGGGAAACTGGCATTTTTCATTTCTTTTCATGCTGCTTTGCATCTACCTTAACAGAGATTTTGTATTTTTAGGCTGTTTTTTCCTGCCACTACAAAACAAAAGGATAATGGTGGGGGAACCAAAAGATACGTAACTATAAAATGTTAATTCTGCCAGAAACGCTTGCTTATTCTTTGAACGGTGGCTATCTAGCTTGAATAGATAAACCTGAGGGGAAAGATCTCCAAGATGTTTTTAAACTCTGCAGCACCAGAAATGTTTTAACGCTTGCCTGTTGAGGAAGTTTTTGCAGCAAAGAGTTTCCCTAGAGAGATTATTTACAATATTAATTTAAGGCTTTGCTTTGTAATTCCTCCTCAAAGAAGGAGGAAAAAAAAAATCCCATCGATTTCAGAGCAAGCAAGTGGATTGTTAATGATGACTGCAATGACGGTTCAAATCTTCACTTCTGTCAGTTATTATGCTTCTTTTATACTACCTCTCCAGAATTATACTAATCAAATACTTAATAAAATTTCAATTAATTAACATATTTGCTCATATTCTTCATTTAACCGTAGCTCTTAAAAATAATCCAATATTAAATTCAAGATCCCAAGCACCTGATTCGGCAGTCAGGTTACACTGTGCTCAGCCATGCAATTCCTTGTGCATTCTAACGGTCTCACGCTTTCTGCATGAGCAGTGAAAGAGTTGTGTTGTCCTTAGGTGTCCAGGGGTTTTTTGGTCATAGGTACTTTTTGTGGGGTGGCAGATAATTGCATTTTTCTTACTTATCAGCCTTCGACTGGGCTTTGAAACCCAAGTGGGAAATCCTGGGCGGCCTGAAGCCAAGGGGAATTTTGCATTGCCTGTGGTTTCATTTCCCTCAAAGGCTTTTTTACTTCAGCCTACGTGGCTTTTAGCAGCACCAGACTCTGTTCACAACCACCAGACCGCCACAAAAGACAATACAGAGAAACGATGTTGAACTGGGCTGCAATCTTAACCAGTGTGTGTCCAGCTTTTATCTGTCCTTGTGCTGGTCTGTAAGGTCAGCTCGATGCTTTGCAAAGTGCACCTGGAAAAGCTTTCCATCGGCAGGAGAGTCTGCAAAGGGAGACTTTCACAGCCCCAGCTGCTTTCCAGCACACCATTGTCTTGGGTTGGTGGTAAACCAGCAGCCGTAGCAAAATAAATGCTGTTAACAGTACAGCATGCAAGGTGAAAACTTGACTTGCATCGCATTAAAACACATGCACGTGCACCCGCGCGCGCATGCAGCCTGCTCGGCGCTGGGAAAATGGACAGACTGAGTAGCATCTGTGCTGGGGGGGGGGATATGGAACAAATAAGTAATTGCTGTTTTTACTAAGTAAAGCAGAAAATTACAGCATATCAACAGCCAAGCATGTTTGTTGCCTGGGAAGAACCATTTGTGTTCCAGTTTGGGCTTTTTTACTCATTTGAAGTCTGTGCCTCAAAGCACATTAAAAGCATTTTAATGATTATTATGGGTTTATGTCCTTGTATAGATTTGAAGTCTATAAATATAACGGGGGGGAGGGGAAAGGAAAGCAAAAAAATCAGTCAAATATTCTGTATTTTTAAAAGTGAAACCTGAAGGAAGATGCAGCTCTGAATTAATGCCTTAGAAAACATGTAATTCTTTTCAGAGAGCATGGATTGTATTAAAAATCTGCCTTGGTTTATCAGAAAAGTGTGTGGCTCTATGTGTGTTTTCTTAGCTACATTCAACTCTCTTCAAAAAGACATCCACCAGAATAGCCCTCTTTAGGGACAGTGTTTCAGGGTTGACAAGAACATTAAACCATATTATAATTATCTCTTCAATGAAAACACGGCTTTGTAGTGGAAGCAATGCACGGTTCTCAAGGCGAGTGTTATTAGGCTGTATGTGTTTTCTTGGAAGGAGATTCATGGAAAGAAAAAAGCTTTATAATTTACTGGAAGGAAAAAAATACAGAGGACATGTCATGCATAGCAAAAGGGATTTTACAAAGAAGGCACTAAGTTGAGTGCCTCACTTATCTTCAAGAATGCTTCTACATAATAAGTGTGGGGATCGGTTTAACACAAGCTACAATATAGTTATAAGATACGCATGCAGTTCTCTGTAACTATTCATACAGATAACTGCAAAAAATGGTCTGTAAAGTAAGGTAAATATAAAGCAATTGCCTCCTGTGCCATAAATGGGTTCTGCCTCATTCTTTGAGAGGTCACTGCTGAACAGCACACATTCTTATCACAGTTCAGATAATAAAATCTGTTATTAACGTGAATACAAGGATCTTCTAACTCATCTTCCACATTCAAAATACTGCTTTCTCAAATTAACCTGGCAATTAGAAAGTCTCAGTTCTGAAACAGCAAGCAAAGTTAGAAACTGCACCAAGAGGATTTTAACACATACATAAATGACCATATTTAATATGCCTATGGGAATACGTACTATCCGTACGTGCACATTTGGATTTATTTATTTAGATTTTTAAAAACCCCAAAAGAAAACGGAAGATTTTTAACACTTCTACAAATGCATGAATTGTTTTAAAACAGGAATTTTCTTCTTGTTTGCAAAAACAAGGTTGCAACTTTCTTTTCTTAAGTATGTTGGCAAATGGATAGATTTTAATTCCTTAAACCATAACGAACTAGAGGAAAGAAACAAATTATGTTAACCAACAGTTTATGTATACCCTGAATGCAGAAAACACCAACAATAATATGAAAATCATGTGCACAACATGCTAATGGAGCATTGTAAAGCTGTTGTGCGCACACAAGTCCAAGCACACACAGGCGCAAGCACAAAAGACAACAGCCCCACTAAACAGCTACCAAAAATATACCCAATTGGCCTAATACTAGACACAACAGCTTGAGCATTCTTAGGGGAAAAAAAAAGTCAGAAACTCACCAAATCTTGGTTTTAAAAGCATGCGAGGTATCCAGAGAGAGAGCATTCGGAACAGTCAATTACTTTCACATTTTGTCCCAGGACTTTAAAAGTTAAAGGCATAGTTCTGCCAATTGTGAGATGCCCCATCCAGCACAGACCACCCACAACTACTGATTTTCCATCTGGTGAACAAAACAGACATCTCCCTAATTATTTTTAAAAAGGTTTTTTTTCCTAACATACTTCCTTTATTTGTCTGTGACCTGGAACTTAATGGAAAACCTGGTAGATGCCAAGCTCATTTCTTGTAATGAAGCATCTTATTTTCCCTACTTTTAGCAAGCTTATTTAAAGGCTGTTTAATAGAAAGTTATTACCTAAGCCGATCTTTGATAGGACCTGAATTACTAAATAGCTTGAAATTAGAACAACTTTATATCAAACCCTAAACACTCTAGTTAAATATTAACCATTAAAAGTTCTTCGCTAGTATATTAAAACAGAAAGCAATGAGGTTTACAGTCTCATATGCTGGGTTCCCATATTGCCAGTGTCAAAATTTATGCCTTTTTTCAGCAATATGGTTGCCATTGCCAGCACCATGCTTATAAATGCCAACTGTAATTAAAATCTGGCACCCTCTACAAGCATTAAACATGCCTAAAGATTAAAAAAAAAAAATAAAATCTGTATTTTAAAATACACTTTGCAGCATATGCAGGCTTAAAAAAAAGTTCTTCTCCTGCCAGTTTTAGAAACATCATAGAAAAAAGAATAGTAAAAAAGGTCCTAGTTGTCCTGAAAATTCGTTTGGAAAAAAACACCCATATATTGTGCTAATCTTTCATGACGGACGCATGGGAAGGAGAGATGGCAAACCCTAGATTTTTACTTTAAATGGATTACAGAGAAATAGGATGTTTGATAATCCAGACCCCAGGCAGACACACAGGGCAGGTAACGCACAGCCTTTACCTCAGCATCCTTTATGCTGGCTAGTATAGTTCAATACACACGTAAAGCTCTTGGCGGTGAATGCCCAAGCAGGGCTGTGGACTCCAGAGCCTGATGAAGGAGATGAGAGATCATGCAGAGAAGAATGGAGGCTGGGGGGTATCCACGGCCTGTTCACGCAAACACCATTTCACACCCCCTCATTGCTGTCTCCAGCAGTGAGCAGCAGGCTGGGTGTCTGGTTAAGAAAATCCTCTTCTGGGCTCGTCAACAAGAGAAGTGACTAACAGGAGGCTCCCGGAGGCTCTGGATGTATAGTCAAAACATACAGGGCTTCTTTGGGAAATAACCATAGGGAAGAGGGGGAGCTGGGGAAATAGGCCACTAAGGCCAGCAAAATTTCCAGCCATAAATTCCTTTTCTACTTATTAATAGGCTACTTCTGAGTTACACAGCTGGCTTACAGACCTGCTGAAGATGAGATACCCATGTTCATGACAGGTTAAAACCTGAAGGAGCTCCCTAGCAAGCTCAAGCCAGGCACACAGCAGCAGGGGCACAAACAGCACAGTGCTGGAGCACCCCAAGGTCTTCTTGGTCTGGCAGCACTGCACCAAGCACTTGTCTCTATTGCCCTGGTCATTCATCCCAGCTAGGAGGTGAGGAAGAGCCAAGACATGGGAGAAGGCAAATAAGACATGGGAGAAGGACCACCTCTCAGAAAATCAGCACCATTCACGGACTCTACTTGTGGGGAGCAGATACAGAAAATGGGCAGCTTAATCACTGTAAAATTGATCATTTAAATGGTCAGCAACAGAAAGTAGTGGGTCTTTTTTTCAAAGAAATTTGATGAAAGTTAATGAGTTGGCATTTACAGGAACACCTTCTGATGTGACCAGCAGATGGAGGGGAATCATGATAGTGTCCGTGTCTGAGACACCAGGGACCAATGGCAGCAGGACTCAGTGTCTTTGTAGCAAAGGCACCATGACCGAGATGCTCTCCATCCTGTCCTCCCAATCTCACTGTGTTGGTGCCCGAAGCAACGTTTTTCTCGTGATCCTATCAGCAGAAGAGGTAATTAAATTTCATTGTGGGGTGTCCCATTGACCAAATGTTTATGGGCAGGACTGAAAATTTTATCTTCACGTTTCACATTCTTGGCTGAATTTCTGGATCGCTATGCCACGTTTGCACTTATGTTTATGTTCACGCGTAGGCATCTCAGTTATCAATGACTTTCAGCAGGATGAAATCTTTTAAGCTGCTTATTTAAAAATAATGAGTTAAACTACCAAGCGGGAAACCTTGAGTTAAGTAATTAATTTGAATCTTGTTTTCCCATTAAATGTTTTAGTTATTTTCTTGAAGAAAGGTTAATTCTCAGTTTGTAACCACTAAAGTATGCTTCTTTGTAACTAAATATAGCTTTTACACTAAATTTGGCACTTCTTATTGCTAGCCAGGACAGAGTAGCTCTGCTGATATATATTTAAGCTTTTCTATACCTTGTTATGCATATTTTTCAGATTAATTTTACTGTTTTTGTTACAAAATCATATATGATCCCTTTGGGTTTATGTTTCTTTGGATAGAAAATGGATTACAACTTAAAATCAGCAAGACAGTTCACCACTTGCACAGCACTGTCTTAAAGAGGCTAGACTTCCACAGAAAAAATGGGATTTGATTTAAAAATGTATCTATTAAAATAATTTGGTATTACCTAAAATTAGCACTGATCTAGTATTTGGTCATAATATCCTTCAAATAGTGTAGTATTTGCAAACCTAATCCTCTCATAATTAGCTTTTGTTCACAGATTGGTAGAGAAGAAGAAGCTTTTCTGCTTCTTTCAACATCCAATTGGTCAAGTTTGAATAAATTAGTCATTTAACTGAGCTAATTGAATATATTGAAGAAAATATTCTCTTGGCACTTGCAGAAGAGACTACTGATCTCAAAAGCCAACTCAGTACTTCAAAGGCCTCGGGTTTAGAGAATTTAGTCAGTGACTTTCCTCAGTTGAATGGTCTGGCCAACAACCTGGAAGTATTGTTTCTATTTTGTTTGTTGTTTTTTATGATTTAAGCAGATTGCAGTAAGCTTCTGCCTCAGCATAATTTTGATTGATGCATTTTAAAGGAGAAATACACTCAACATAAATTTTGAAAATTGTTTTTGTTATTGATTTCTTCATCGCTATGTTTTTGCCATCTTACTGACTCAGGGTTCAGCTCTTTGCTTATCATCTAGATCCAGAATTGCTTTATTTAATGGAGGAATGTGCCAGCACCTCCATTACTAGTGGCAGAAAGCAGCAAGACCCACTTCTCAAATATTTCATATAAATAAATAAACACTTTAATCAGTGGTAGGACAGGCCTGCCAAAGACAGTTTTCAGGCCAACTGGGCAGTGGCCTGAAAAAGAAACTGGAAGTGCCAAAAGGGTTAAAAAACTTCAGTGTCTTTCTCTTCTAAACTAACTCCCTTCATGGTTGTGAAGACATCCTGCAGCCATCTCTCTCCACACAGACTCATCCGCTGAAACAGACACATCAGAGATGGGGTGAATATTTCAGTCTCTGAAGTCAAGGCCTCCAGACAGGTTGGAGGTCTACAGCACCAGAAAGGCCCAAGCTATCGCTTGTTTCCCGCAGCAAGTTTATATTTGGTTCATGTTACCATTCCCACTGCATAATAAACATATGATTTTCTACAGTCACAGATCACAATAAGACCCCTAAACCATCATGTCTCCATTTCTCTTTTTTTGATTCTGCCATTTGTTGGTTGTGTTTTAAGGATAATAGATCATTTTCCAGGCATAAGTGGTCAAACATGCTAACAAAAAAACCCCCACAGCTGCCGAAAGAACTGCAGCCCTTTGATAGCATATTCATTTTCTGGTTTATCTTGTTAAGGAACATCAGTGCTGAGTTCCTGTGGGACAACAACCTACTAATAGCATGTGTTATAGATAATGACACTGACCTTAAAGACAAAGTTGACTTAAATGAGGTTCGTATGATTTCTGATATACTCAAAGGAAATCTATCTTAATTGCATAAAGATAACAGTGGATTTCAAATTTGTTTTATAAATTAAAAACCTAAAAATGCCAAGTCAACTTTCTCACTTTGAGCACGTCTTTGGGCATAAGACGGGTTTTTATCCATACCAAATGTTTCAAACCACTGAAGCTACACAATGATTTTCTCTATTTTAAGATTTCATATTGGAACAAAAAAAAAAAAAAGAAAATAGGAAATGCCATAACACTTTTTAGTAAGTAATTTTCATATTTTTCCAGCATGCTTCTATGTACAGATAAATGTGAAGTGGAGCAGGAGATTCAAGCTTGAGAATGCTCATGTGGTAAGTAAGGAGCCCTGCTCAGGCTCTATTTGTCAGGAAAAGGTAAATCGTGGTGAAAGGAGCCCCTTTGATTTTTAACGCTATAACACCAAAAGCTCCGACACCAGGACTGAGGTTTTGTACCTTCAGACAGAAGTAATCCAGTGCAACCAAATTGCTAGAGAGCTGAAGGGTTTATGTGGACCCAACCTTGCTGGAAAGAAAGAAACCCGTCCTCCTAAAATAAGACCCTTCCTCCTTGGGTAGGGAAAGGGTAAAAAGACCAATTCAACCTGTAACCTCTTCTGTAGAGCATCACAGCCTTCACCCTAAAATGGGCACTGTTTAGCACCACTGTGCTTCATGTGCTGTGGAACATAGTCTAAACCAGTGAGCAGACAGCATGTAAGTCAAATGTTCATCCACATTGAAAGATGTGGATGTACGTAAAGCATGACAAAAGAAACACATGGCAAGAAAGGGACTGTCAGACTGAAAGAGGACACGGGTGAGAAAATGCAGTTAGCCAATAGCAAAAACAAAAAGGGAGGGGAAAAACAAGCCCAAATCCAGAAGAGCAGAGACCATCATCCTGCAGCAACTCACTGAAAGAGGGGGAGAATTTGGGCATTTGTCTTCCTCTTGCAGCAAATTTTGGCTCCACCAAAATTTGGCTGACTGGCTTCCATATGGTATGCGAATGTACCCTGCACTACAGCCCTACTGGCTGACAGATATATGAAAGTATATGAAAGAGGTTAAAAGAAGGAAAGTCCAGAAAGAGATGACTATTCCCTCGGAAGGCAAGCTTCACTAACCCAACACCATTAACTTTCAGAGCCTCATTCACAAAAATAACTATAAAAGACAAAAACAGTTCAAGGAAAGGATCAACTTAGGGGGAAACCCCAGAACTGCAATTTCTGGTAGGTGTGATACCTGAGCAGGTCAGGCTAAACTAGATACAATGCTCTTATTCATCTTGAGATAAACTCTCTTGCAACAGGCCATCACAGAAGGTTATCCTGTAGCACAAGAAACACCAGAGTCACAAATGTGTGAGAAAAGAAACAACCTCTCATTAAAAACATCATTGTATGTTCTCATTATGGGTACTATGAGACATTGCTTTCAAGAAGTAAGTTAAAGTATGATACAGAAGGAAAACATGCCTTCGGAAAATCATGTACTAGTTCTACACTGAACCTCTGGTGAAGCATGAGAAAAACCCTGCTGCGGGGGTCTTGGGCAAAGCTAGCACAGCAGAAGGAGAAAGCACCATCCGACTCTGCATTGTTTCATACAATGTTACATCTCTTTTCCCATGAATTAAGCTAGAATCAGATTTACCTCATGTTTTGAAGTCTGGTTGGAGGAGAGATGGAGAGCCCATGCTCCGAGCTCCCTGTTTCATTTCATTGTGCCATTTTTGAATTATTCAACAGATGTTTACTGGTTATGATGAAATCACCAGAAAGGTCAAAAACCCAAATGTGCTTAGAAATTAAACTGGTGTCTCATACTCGCGATCACTCTTCTTCTGCTCTAGGTAGAGACAGGGCAACGTAGAAAGAAAATCTTGTATTTCCACTGTCACTGAAGCAGCTGTGCCACGAGCAGAAAGCCTTAAGCTGCCCATCTGCAACCTTTTACAAGCCCTAAAAAACTCCCACTATACATAAAGTTTTCAAAACCTTAAGATTAATTACAAGCCTTGCTTTGCACGATGCCTGTTTGAATTGCCTTCTACCTCTAATATTACTTTAAAGCTGTTTTCAAAAGGCTACTGTTGTTCTCACAATGCAGCACACCAAGAATGATTAAAATCTGAATAAATCTTGTTTATTATTTTCCATAATTTATCTAAACGCATGTGTTCCTTAAGAGAAATGCAGTTCCCTGCTAACCAAGCAAAATAGGAGCACTATGTATTATATTACATTATATCATAAACTTTGGTAACCAGTATCTCCCTTCAAGAAAAACCGCACATGTTGGCCTCCACCTTTAACAGGAACACATGGGTTCCAACTGGCTGCCATTAAATTTCAGGTTTTAAAACCTGCAAACAAACATACGGTAGAAGTTAAATTATGCACTGCTCCTAAATTTGCTATGTGTGCTGCAGGAGGATGGGCTGAAAACAGTGTTAACGGTTCAACATTTAAACAAAAAATAAACAAATTAAAAATAAACTAAAGGGGGGCACCATTTAAGATCGTGTTTTCTATCTGCTGCATCTCATTTCTCCTTAACTATCTATCCACACTAAGGACATTGCAACCAGGCAAGAATTTAAGTGAATCATATCAGTGAGATAAATTATGGGACACAAACCAACAGGAGCCTTTTCTTTATGTTTGGAGTAGCAAAGCTGCTGCGGGGTGAGGTGGGAGCAGGCAGCAAAGCAAGGGGGTGCAAAGGGAACTGGCCATTAATTTATCAATTCCAGGCCTTGGCTTTCTAATTGACAACCTCAGGGCTACTTTCATCACTTGTCGACTTCAAACCCACACTCAATTTTTCCTTTAGATAATGATGCAACTATAACATAACGGTGTTTCTGACATATTGCAGCGTGTAGCAGTAGGAAGATTTCCTCAGTGGCTTAGTTGAACAGGAAAGGGGGGAAAAAAACCCAAACCAACTGTTAAATGGTTTTCACATCTATCAACATCTCAAAGAAATAGCCAGTAAGAAAACAGATTTTATACTTCCAGTATGCTGAAGTCACTATTTGGTACTGACCCAACCCAAAGTACCATCAGTGCTTTAGTATTGCTACACATTTAACAAAAAATAAGCAAATGACTAATGAAATAAGCCTGCAAAGCATGCATTCATATACAAAACCTGAATAAGTGAACCCTCCAGAACCAGAAATGCACTTCATTTAGGTTCTCTAACTCGTCAAAACTACAAAAAAGAAAAAGTAATTAAAAAAATATTGACAACATGCCATCCAGAAATTGTATGTCCTTGAAGCAACACAAATGCTACCATGGACATACCCTACAGAGAGTCAAGAAGTCCCAACTTCCATCCTTCCACAGAAACCTGAGTGGTTGCTGAAGGCAGCCAGACCATTTGCAAAGAGCGATGTACTCGTGTGAGTATGTTTGTCAAATTTGACCGTAAAGAAAAACAACCCAAAAACCTGTCAAGTAACAGCATGTCCACAGGCAAAAAGCACCTGGTTCTAACATAAACAGTCACATAACTGCCTTTTAATAGTGGATTTAAAAGTTTGAGTCCTGCAGTCCACTCTGCAAAGGCCCTGGAGTCATACTAAACACAGTGCAGCTTCTGGGGCCCTCAGCACGTCAGTCGAGTCAACAAAACTGTCAGAAAATTGAATAAGACCAATACACTTCTGAAGCACAGCCACTTCTCTGGCTCTTATGTGACTGACATACAGAGGGACAACAGTTTGGATACTACACCATATAGCCAATTGCTGCTGAAATCGGTGTGCATAAAGACACAGATATTGATCTAACACAGACTGATAAAGCAAAGTTGCTGCAGGAAGACTTGGCATGCAGTTGGCTCTCATCTTCACTGGAATTTAGGCTCTGATGTTGCAAATTGGCACCCAAGTAAGTTCAGCCATGGGATGTTAACGAGGCGATGGCTGACGCTGGCTGGACTAGAAGAGATCAGGCCCAGACATTTAGGATTACAGATACAGATGCCTCATTTCCAGGTAGCGATGGCTACATTTTGGTCACAGACTTAAAAACAACTGCTCCAACTCTCATTTGAGGAGTAGCACTGGAGCACTCAAGGACAGCAGTACCTGTTCTAAGAATGAACACTGGACTCAGTGTTTCCTTGGGCTGCCACTCTAGTGCTTTTCAGGCTTTTTAGGTCCATAAAGCTGCAGCATATCATGAATTTAGCAGATCACATTGCCTGTTTAGAGCTGTAACAATCAGTTTGATGAAGACTGGGGATGCTGGCGAATCACACACTTTGTTGAAGACCTGTCTTCATTTCAAGTGTTGCTCGTGCTGCTACTCCTTCTCAAGCAATAACGAAGCAAGGGCTCTCCCTACAAAATGCCTGGCCCACATAATGGGCAAAGGTCACTGTTTGCAAATTATTACTAAAAAGTCAAGAGAAACTTATTTTATAGCCAAATGAGCAGCTCAGCAAAACAGTGGGCTATCGCAGGAAAGATAATAAGCCCAACAGTTGGCCAGTACAACTGATAAGGTTTTTACTGGAATCACTGCCTGGGATGTTTTAGGGTTACTTTGGACAAAGGAGACATCAACACAAGAAGTGTGAAACCCAGGCTATTACATTAACTGCTAGAGGCAGGTGTTTTTTCATTTTCTTAAACCAAATCCCTACCACCTTTCCAATTTCTCCACTCCAAGGCTGCAACTAGCAGTACAAACCGGTTCCCTTTCAGGGTTTGGAGTGCGGGTTTTACAAGCCTGTTTTGCCTTCCTGCAGGCACTTTGAGCTTATAAATGGCACCTTTCAGTGTCCTGAATTATGAAGGGCAGCTAGTCCTGAATTCTCCTGTTGCTTAATGATCTCACATAAAATGAGGTCCACAAAACTTTTATTACCACTGCAGTTCAAATTTGCAGGTGAAGAACCACCAGGGAAAGGATGCGGACATCTTTTGCTCCCCTAATTTTCCAGGTACAAGAAAGTTTCCCACTTGGACTTGAGCAATTAGTTAACTCTCAAAGTGAAGCCTGATCTAAATAGGAGTGCAGTATGTTACTGCAATAAGCAGTGGGAAAATCCAAGGGGAAACCACTTGAGAGCAACACACAATAGCACCAAAATTATGTTGAAAAAAAAACCCCAGGTTAAAAAACCCCTATCTAAGCATTTCTTTATTGTCTTTTGGTTTCCACCTAATTTTGTTCACTTGTCACCACTAAGTATATTTGACACTCAAGGATTATACATAATGTTTATTTAAACCATAAATTGGTTTCTCCCCTATTCTGGTAATAACAACCACTGATTGAAAACCATACTGTACCTCAGCAATCCAAACAGAGATTCAAAAGAAAGTCTTTAAAAGAGAAAGGAATTTGTTTGTTACAAATTACTTCTGCATTTATATACAGTTTTAGTGATTCATGGCATGCCAAATACAGTGCTAATGAGCTTTGGGCTGTGTTTCGCATTTTTGTTTGAAATCTTTTTTTTCCCTGCTAAAAACAATTACTAGAGGCCATTCAAATGCCACTGCATAAACCAGGAAACCTAGTAAAACTGTAGGCAAAATTGGCATTTTGTTTCAAGCATGGCTCAGGAGTCCAGTTCACTTGTTGGCAAGCTGCATATTTCAAATAGCACTCACATCTCCTCCAAAGAGGAAGCTGGGTCAGATGCTTTCATAAACCAACATTTACAACACTCATTAATGAAAACAAAAATTAAAGAGTATAACCTCACTGCTTAATTCCCACCTTCCGAGGATGAAGCATCTTAGCCTTTCAGCTTTCTTCTTCACTTTCCAGTGAAAGGCAAATATATCAGCAGAAATATAAGCTTTTCATTCTTAGTACCTCTTTAGAGGATACACATGCCCATAGGAGCTTAAAAACCTTCCT
Organism: Psilopsiagon aurifrons; assembly: GCA_025447955.1. Classification (NCBI taxonomy): domain Eukaryota; kingdom Metazoa; phylum Chordata; class Aves; order Psittaciformes; family Psittacidae; genus Psilopsiagon; species Psilopsiagon aurifrons. The sequence goes on from JAOEHY010039493.1 coordinate 25,623, forward strand.
GGAGAGCATCATTAATCTTGCTCCTAGCAGCAAAGAATTTTTAAAGCCTATGTATGACTGTCTAGTCACAGCCACACGAGCCTTGCATTTTTGTAACCTGATTTCAAGAAACAAACAAATAATCAGTGGAAATTACGCCCAATTATCTTTCATCATTCAGTTACGCAGATCACCGCCCACCTCAGCTACTGACTAGATACCAAACATCGTCCTTCTACAACAAACCTGGCCATCTAACACATACAATCACAGGAAGGTTTTGATTGGAAGGGACCTTTAAAGATCATCTCCTATAAAGCCCCTGCAAAAAGGAGGGACATTTTCAACTAGATCAACTAGAGCACATGTTGATGGAAGTCCTGCCTTGACCCTGCTTTGTCCAGGCCCTCCACCTCTGGGACTAAGAATACTTTCAGAAACCTAAAAATAATTCAAACCACCTGTGAACAGCTGCTGCCTGGCTGCAGACACGCTACTGCCCATTTGCACCACTGCAAGCCAAGTCACTTCAGCCCCTCGGACTTCAGTCTTCCAAGCAACATGTGTGTTAACTCCAAAAGCTTTCAGATGACTTCTTAACTGAAAACATCGAGGATGTTGGGGATTGTAACAAATCATCATAGCTGATACATCAGCAGCTGATAAAACTAAAGTTAATTAATGCTGCCAGGAAACAGAAATATATCTGCAATGAGCAAGTCTTGTTATGCCCATACTCAGTATTTCCCCTCCTTTCTTTGAAGAGCATTTCACCAACTAAAAAAAATCCAAACATAAAACACCCCCCCCACACACACACAGATTAAGCGAAATGAAAGATATTCACACTAACTAACTAACTAACTAACTAACCCCACTCTCCAGTTCCCCCCCAGCCAGAAATCCACGGACAATATCAAGAGTGGGGAATCAGACCCCTTTATGGCCAAGTCCACAGCAGATAAAGCAGCAATTGTGCTTATACAGTATTGGAAGTGCAGCTACAACATAGCGTGACAGCTTGTTAGTGTTGAAAATATATAAGCTCTTTGTAATTGTGCCTTTGGAATGCCATCTGTCTTGAATTAACATCCACCTGGGATCATGTTTCGATGACCAATATGGACAGATTACTGGAACTTTAAAACCTCGCTTTCTTTGTAATTGACATTTAAACTGTTTGAAGTTTCTCATTAAGTCCTTTTTTACAAATTAGGTGCAGATGTATGAAGCTAAATGTACAGTACTAAGGGAAATTAGGTCACCTGAAAGCTCAATCATAAAATGTATCAACTGTTTAAGTGCAATGAGTACATTAAAATTTAGAGATCAACTTTATGCCCCAAATTCTTCAAAGTTTCATCATTTCCCTTTCATCGATGCAGAGCCCCTGATGACAACCATTTTTAATTAAAATGGCAGAGAAGAAAGAGGGTTTGGCCACTCAGCCCATGACAATTGGTCAATATTGGCCCACAAAGGGCTGGAGAAGACAAGGCAGGCAGCCACAGTGATGCCTGTTTACAGGGACAGGGAAATCCTCTTTACACCGATGCCAGGAGATTTAAAAAGCACAGGGAGGCTTGAGAAGTAAAGACAGCACCAATGAGAAAACAAGAGAAAAGTTATAAAGGGGACTTTTTGAACACCCAGGGGCTCAGTAACCACACGGCTGACCTCCAGATCCACTTGTAGTTGAAGTTCTGCAGACCTGCTGTGCTCCAGGGCCTCATGGGATGGGAGAGGGAAGCGTGAAAAGGGCAGCAGCTGGAGAAACACCTCTACGCACAGCCTGGCTGACAGAATAAGGGCAATCCGAGTATTTCCCCTTTCCAAATGAGGGAGCTCAGAGCTCACAGAGGTGTGAGAAAGGGGTTCAGAAGAGACCACCACCAGGAGCCCACCTGATGGGCAGAGGACATGAGGATATACCACACTGGGGTCCATCAGCAGAAACTCTCCAAAGCTCTTGGCATCAAGGGGGTTTTACCTGTTGGAAAGGCTCTTAAGAGAAAAGACTTCAAGTACAGCAGCCTATTCTCCCCAAAAGGCGCAAAAATCCCAGAGACTCCACTCACCCAACCTGTATGAGTAGCCAAGAAATACTGCACAAGCATGTGAAGGCTCAATGCTGGAAGGCGGAGTATCCCAAAAGAGAAGCAGCACCCTCCTTACCCATGCAGGACCACAGAGCAGGGGTAGCCTTGGGCCTCAAGACAGCGGCACCCTGCAGCTGGTATCACTTAAAACTCAGTGCTATCAAGGAGGTTTGGTGGAAGGTCCGTTAAACCCCTTTCCCCTAGAGAAAGGTCTCCCGGCATAAGTTAGGAGACCACCTACATAAAAAGCACAACCACAAGTCCTTTAGACACCACAGTATGTTGGTTCCTGGTTAGATGCCAGGGCGTGTACCCTGGCTCCCTACTCATAAGCATGGAGGTGCCATGGAAGATAGTTCTCTGAAAAGCTGCTTAACAAGACAAATACACTGTCAACCAGTTCTTTTTATTCGGTGCTTAGTCTACTTTATTGCCTCTTAAGCAGACTGTCTTTAGTACTGCTGCTTATTACAATGATTTAAAAAAGCTTTTCTGCTCACATCCCCTCATAACCCTATTCTTGTAAGCTACTAGAACTCTTGTTGTGAAAGAAGAAGTGCAAACTTTCAGCTGGATACCTTTCTGCTGCTTCTGATAAACAGCCAAGTAACTTTGCTGTGAAACTGCCTGTGCACCTATTTGCAAGATGAAAAGCAGGTATCAACTAGTACCAGCACACGACAGCAGCAGATTTTGGTTTCCTTATCAATGGGCTCTTTCTCCATGTTCATATACATCTTCAGTTCAAGGAAGAATTTGGAGAAAAATGACGGGCATTTTTAATAGAAAGAAAAATTAAACCAGCCATGTTATTAAACTGCAACACTTGGGAAAGAACAAAACCTGACCAATACAATACAGTAAGGTAACAATATTTTCCAGAAGGGGACTGCCCAATTCATTTACAAATGGGAACGAGACAGAGGAGTAACTCAATAACCACATGTACTGAATAAGAAAGACTTCTAAGGAAAGTGTATTTGCACCCAATTCTGTTTTACTTACGCATTTTTTGAATACTGGCTTTCATTTGGCTAACAGGTCCGCAAAGGCAGGTACAGGACTGGGCAGGAATGTCCACAGAATCACAGGATGATTTGGGTTAGGAGGAATCTCAAAGCTCATCCAGTTCCAACCCCATGGGCAGGGACACCTTCCACTAGACCAGGTTGCTCAGAGCTCTGTCCAACCTGGCCTTGAACACTGCCAGGGATGGGGCAGCACAACTTCCCCGGGCAACCTGTGCCTGTGCCTCACCACCCTCACAGGGAAGAATTTTTTCCTCATATCTAATTAAATCTTCCCTCTTTAGGCTTAAAGCCATTAATCCTTGTCCTCTTACTACTTGCTCTTACAAAGAAGTCCCTCTCCAGATTTCTTGTAGGCCCCCTTTACGTACTGGAAGGCTGCTGTAAGGTCTCCCCTGAGCTTTCTTGTGTCCAGGCTGAACAAGTCCAGCTCTCTCAACCTGCCTTCATAGGAAAAGTGCTCTAGCCCTCAGAGCATCTTCGTGGCCCTCCTCTGTACTCACTCCGACAGGTCCATGTCGTTCTTGTGTTGGGACCCCAGAGCTGAATGCAGCACTGGAGGCGGGGTCTCACGAGAATGGATTTAAAGGGGAAGAACCACCTCCTTCAACCTGCTGGTCACAGAACTGTGTTAGCTTTAAGCAGACAAGTTAGGGTGCCAGTGCTGATTAGCTGGACACACTTAGATTTGCACCCTGCTCCTCATTAGCATTAATTAGTCAGCATCGTACCTCTGCTGCTGCCAGGATCGGAACTGGCTCAGGCGGTAGTTTCACAGTGCTTAATGCCGAGTATGGAGCTGCCAGAGTGTGCAGCAGGGAGCTGATGTCAGGCCCCGTGTCTTTCTGCCAAGGGCAGAGGAGAGCAGGGACCCAGTTCAGCAGACAGCTGGAGCAGCGTGGACAGGTAACATCTCCTTTGGCATAAGGCCTCCCAATGTAACTCCAACCTGCCAAAAATGCATGAGTGAACACCAGAGCTAAGGCTCAGCTTTGCCATGTGCTCCGCCTGACCTAGTAGCAATGGCTGATGAAAGGCCCCACCCTCACATTCTCTTGCGCTTGGCCTGGTGATGTGGTTACAGAGTAAACTGGGGCTCCACTAGGTCCGTCCCCAGAGAAAGGATTGCAACACCACTGACTGGGTTAGGGGCGTTCAAGATGTCACCTCCCTCCCCAAAGTGAGCCGCCATCAGGTTCTCAGCTTGCCAGCAACATAATATTAATTTAGGTGAACCAAAGTGACCTTGTAGAAAAGCAGATTCTGCAGATATGGCTCAACAGTTCCACCAGATAGAGTGGTTTTATCACTAGAAAGTCACACTTTCAAATAAATTTCACCCTGAGGCCATAACCTCAAAAGACACACTTAAAAATGTGTAGAACATAGAATGAGTGATTTTTTTGATAGAGGTTCAGGAAAGAAATCCCTCATAGACTTAACACTTTATTGATATTCTTGGTTACAGCTCTACACATGCCGAGCAGGATCAGCTACTGGTAAAGGCCATGATTCATGTCTTTCCATTTAAACGCTGCAACAAAGAATAAAACTATTTCCCAACTAACAAAGGGGAGACCTTTAATTCGCTAGAACAGTTTCAGCTCTCATTGCATTAGCACCCTCCAGTGTCCAATCCATGAAAAACAACACCGTCACTAATCTGCCAAGCAGATTTGGGAGCGTGAAACAGGAGAGAGAGAAGTGATGGATTCCTGGTAGGGAAGGCGGCAACTGGAGAGGAGAAACTCCCAGTGCGAGGAATTTTAGATGACACAGATGCAGTTCCTGAACAAGGCCTGACACAGATTCATTACTCTTCTCAGACTCCTTTTTTCCCAGTAGCTGTTCTGATGTCTGCACCTTTGGCACACCATACTCCATGCACCCACATGCTGCATTTCAGTCAGCAGTGCTCCACCAAGATGTGAGCTTAATGGTGCAACTTTTGATTGATTTAGCATGGGTATGTAGGTATAGATCTGCCTGGAATATGCTGTGCAGATAAATACACATAAAACCCCCTCTTGTACACGGGAGGCAGGGAGAGCCCAAAAGCTCTGGAACATCACAAATAAGCAAAACCAGTGCTGAGTACAGCAGGTTTCACCTGCCTGCTAATGACACAAATGCTCCATCCACATTCTCATGGCAGCACTGCCCAGTGGCTTTGCAGAGGCCACGTGAAGAGAAGGTGCTGGCAGCCGAGAAGGCAGCCACACTGCATCAGTGGTACCTGCTGTAATTCAGGTACCAGCCCAACAGCATGTCGATGAACACTGTGGGGCCCAGGCACTGTGGTCTGGACCCAAGGGACTCCTGCTGAAGACCATCCAACCATATGTATCGAGTTTTGGCATTTGAGATCATCCCTGTATTTTCTCTCTCCACTGCACACAGCTACCCAGCTCAAAGGTGAGCAAGGACTCCTCATGCCTCATCCCGCTCAGGTTTCCAATGGGTTAGATGCCCCAAAGTCTCTGCTCTCCATCTGAGTGGTGGCTTCTCAGGCTCCATAGCAGCACGGATGAGCAGGGGCAGACTGTTCCCACTGCAGGGAGGCCGTCACATCTCCTGAGAATCATGTGAGAGGGCACTGATACTTGGTATGTAGATCCCATCCCGTAGCAGCACCAGCTAAGGAAGTCCTTTCTGACCGCAGCTGGAGGAGAGCAGCCTCACCATGGGCATGTGGTCAGCCTCCTCTCCCAGCCCTGAATGGGTGCTATGCACATACAATGTGATCACCTGATTGCCCTCACACTGCACAGGCTCCACCCCGCAGTATTAGTACCCAAAATTCCTCATGATCCAGAACAGCAAGGCACAGCATTGATGATTCTTCTCCAATAATGGGGCAGGAGAAGGAAAGAAAGAAAAAGGCTTGTACACACATGCATCTTCTCCAGAAACAGGCTGTGAAAGTAAGCTGACAGAGGTGGACTGGAAAAATGACCCTGGGTGCTATGCAGAACAGTGTTACCGTGGGCAAGAAAGGATGACATGGAGTTTACGGTCTGTTCACAGTGCCTCTAGCACAGCACAAAGCAGTTCAGCTGTCCCCAAGGCTCCCCAAGAACACCAGCATCAATATTGCATGTTCACAGTAACAACTATGTTACAGTTATTGCAGACTGCATACTCTTTTGTTACTCAACTATAAGATATTTACAGTATCATGGTCTCAGCAGAGACTAGAAGAATTTAAATCTTTAAATATTAAACCAAAGTAAAGTAACACTTGGTTTCCTGCCTATTACCTATATTAAAATATCTGTTCTCTCTCTAGAACTGCTGTTGGAAACCTCCCTGAGATCAGCACAGACCCAACAATCAGTCCCTTGGGCAGAAGGCATTCTCTGCCTGCAGGTAATACACAGGCACACAGCTGCAGGCAGAAAGCTGGACACTAAACTCACACAGATCTCCAGGAGAAAGGTGCGGTGGAGCTCTCAACTTACGCAGCGTATGTCGCTCAGGGCCCCGTTCTGCTAACTGACCTGCATGGGGACCAGGTATTTACAGTGGAGCTTTTGCGAGCACCCTGCCCAAAGTCCATGCCCTGACAGCTATGTGACCAGGAGTGGGAAAGTGCCTGGTGACCTTGGTCCCTTTATGAGTGCACATAAATCACCTGTGTAACCCTCCTTCGTCCAGCCACTGCTGTGCCAGAGAGAAAGGAACATGTCCCTCCTCTGGACCAACAAGGGCCGCCACAAACCCGGGACGAGGGGTGCTGACAGGGCTGCCGAGAGCCCCACTCTGCCCACACCACGAGCTATGCTCAGCTCTATCAAGGAGGATTTTACCAACGGAGGAGACAACACGGTGTTCTCTCGAAACGAGGCAACCCAACGGTACCGATCCGCCCCTTCCTGGGCCCCTGTTTTCCCTGGGCCCCTGGTTGGAGATAGGACACGGGAACGAGGACACAGGAAAGAGAAGGACACAGGTGTCTGCCCGTGCGTGAGCTGCACCAAACCAGGCACCCGAGACAGCGCAATTTCGTGCTAACTGGAAGAAACTTAGCTCTATTTTCACACTGCCTGAGGGAGGTACCTTACCGCTGCCCTCACGGGGAGGCACCGAGAGGCTCCCCGGGCTGCTGCCCGGCCACGCCAGAGGCAGAGCCAGGGTCCCGCGGCTTCTCCCTGCCGCGGCCCCCGCAGGCGGTCCCGGCTCCGCCACGACCCCGCTGCCCCGCCGGCGGCGGGCCCATAGCCGGGGCCAGGGGGTGTCGGGGTGAGACCCCCCGTGGGGGC
>JAOEHY010039495.1:0-13885 GCA_025447955.1 Psilopsiagon aurifrons
GCCTCACCACCCTTACACTAAGGAATTTCTTCCTCATATCCAATCTAAACTTCCCTTGTTTAAGTTTGAACCCATTATCCCTTGTCCCATCCCTGCAGTCCCCAGTGAAGAGTCCCTCCCCAGCATCCTTGTAACCCCCTTCGAACACTGGAGACTGCTCTGCAGTCTCCACACAGCTTCTCTTCTCCAAGCTGAGCAGCCCCAGCTTTCTCAGCCTGTCTTCATATGGGAGGTGCTTCAGCCCCTGATCATCCTCATTTCCCTCCTCTGGACTTGCTCCAACAGCTCTGTGTCCTTCTTTTGTTGAGGACTCCAGAACTGCGCACAGTGCTGCAGGGGGGTCTCAGCAGAGCAGAGTAGAGGGGCAGGATCACCTCCTTCGACCTGCTGGTCATGCTCCTTTTGAGGCAGCCCAGCACACCAGTGGCTTCTTTTTCCCTTAGAGTTGCCCTTGGTGAGGTCTTCTCTGAAGCTGAAGTTCCTGGCAGTGTTAGCAGTTGCATGTCTGTTCTTGTAGATTCTTATTTCCCTACTTCTGTTATAACAGTTAAAACCCCTGTGTATTAAGCCTGCTGACAACTTAGATTGGAGTTAAGTTACATCTATTACAAATTTTGCAATAAGTAAAAATACAATCAGAAAGATACTTTTTCTAATGTGTTTTTTCTGTGGTTGCAGCTGTACAGGCGGTACAAGGAGTACCTCAGTGGTCTTGTAGGTTCAGAGTTTGAAATGGTAAGTACCTGAAGCTCTGCTGCCTTTGGATTCTCTTGACCTGGTTAGCATGGCTGCTGTTTGTACCACAGTTTCCAAAGTCTGTTTCATTCTAGGGTGTTGGCAGCCTTTACCTTGCAGTAAAGGTCAAAAGGGATGGGTTGCAATGGATGTGAGCCCTGCAGAGATCCCTCCTGTGTCTGTTAGGCCAGTGGCAGCACATGCTGAGCACTGCAGTCTCTGTGAGACCGCATGCTTTGTATGAAGGCCTTTGTACCACTTCAAGAAGAAAAAAAATTGTGTCTCTTGGGATAGTGATTGCTGTTAACTTCTTGAATGTCAAACGTGTCCTTGTGCCACTTTGTTCAAGTAAACAGCCCTTCCCACCCACAAACTCTTGCAGTTTCCCTTCTCACTGACTTACCCAGACTGCAGTCTTGTTTTTGCTCAAATCTTGTTTGTCAAAATGTGAAAGTTCTACTTTCTTGTACTTGTAGAGTGTCTCAGCTTGTCTTGTGCTTTCTCCTACTTCCCCCACTTTGGGCAAGTGCAGGACCACTTCAGGAGAAACAGGACTATGTTTTCTGCAAGTGGCTTCTCAGTACATTTTGTATCCATTTTGAAGCCTGTGAAAGGCTGATTTACAGAATAGTAAACTCCTGCAGCCAAGGAATTTGGTCTCTCTAGAGAGCCTCTCTCTAGAGAAAAGTGTTATGAGAAGCTGTGTCTCCTACCTGGCCAGCAGTCTGAATCGTTCGTGTACAAACGTCTGTGAAATACCTGTATGAGGACCTGCTGGGAGGGGATTGTTTGAGGTTCCACCAGTGATCACTGACATTTTATCTAGTTTGTCTGCTCATTCTTACAGACCCTTCCTGGCACACTGCGACTGTTTGTGAATGGAGAAATAGGTGAGTCCTTATTCTAAACAGTAACTATAGGGGCAGATGTGGATCTGCTGGGATGGCTGAGTCTTTGAAGGGTCCAAGGGTTCTTGGATCACAGGCTGGTCCAGAGAAGGTGATTCTTGCTGTGGAATCCTTCTTCTCTCCTGTTTTTGCAGACTGAGGCCTTGAGTGGCATTTACAGGTTGGAGATTACAAATACTGCAGCTGTTCTAGGAAGACAAACAGATCTGAAAAAAAAGAGCAGATTGGGAAGTTAATAGATTATAGCAAAGAAAGCAATTAAGTGTGTGTGACCTCCCTAATCTGATTAGTGGTATGAGGGCAGAACTAGTCTAGAGAATTCATCTTTGAGGGTCATATTTTGTTACTTTGAAGGCCCTGGCTTTTCCCAGCTTCCAGCGGTAACTGAGAAAACCTGAGGTTATTGGTGCTGGCTCTTCCAAAAGTCTGCAGTGAGTTCTGGAGGAGTTTGTGTGGAAGTGAGCCGCTGACGCTCATTCTCTCATCTCAGTTTCAGCTCAAGGCTATGAGTATGACAACCTCTATGTTCATTTCTTCGTGGAGCTGCCAAATCGTAAGTGTTCACGTTTCCAGCCATATCACAGCAGTTTAAGGAATGAAAAGTACTTCTGCTGGTCTATCAGATCAGCTCTGCTAAAAATCAGTAAAAGTTAATGTTTGGGCTGGGATCTAGTCAGAGGTCTTCAGAGCTAAAATTGCATAACTTAATAAATTTGGACTGAATTAATGACTGGGAGAAGGTAGCATCTTCCTCTCTCATCTCTTCCAAATTAGGCTGGGACATAGAGGTCCATTGGCTTCTCAACCGACGGTGATGGTGTCCAGCTGCCTGCCCAAAGTTCATTCCTTATCCTGCAGAGAATAATCTTACTATCTTCTCCATCTCAGCAGTCACCTTGCCTGATTTCAGTGCTTGCTGTCATGTTCTATGTTTTGTGCTGACACTAACACAAAATTGGCTGATAAACAAGAATTTTGACTTATATAAATAAGGCTCCAGCACTAACAGGCACATCTGCTGCGTGTTTATTTCTCAAAGCTGTGGCTCTGGCTTCCCTCTCTGTTTATACCCTGACATTTGTCTGAAAATGCTACTTTTGCTACTCAGTGCCTTTAGAGAAGGTTGTACTTTTTTCTTAAGAAAGGGTTGGTGCTTTTCATCAGCTGTTCAGGAGGTTGTGGGGAGCAGCCATTGCCTGGAACAGGACAGGGTGGGACACATCTAGGGGATATTCAGTGTGCATGATGTTATCTGTTATCCCAGTCATCTGGGGCTGACATTCTCCTTTGAGCTGCTCTTGTTTGTGAGTCCTCCCTGTCACCCAAAGTATTCACTGCTGTGCTCATGTTCTCATCCCAGAGTGGTCGAGCCCAGCGTTCCAGCAGTTATCAGGAGTGACGCAGACGTGTGCCGCCAAGGTGCTGGGCTGGGTAAGGGCACTTTCAGACCTGCAGAGCAGTTTGAGCAGGCATTCTTTGAAGTGGAACAGGTGTAACAACCTACAGATATATTTAGCAAAGGTCTTGACTTAAGAACTCCTTTTTAGGGGCCAAGCATGTTTGGGATTCTCCTCATTCTAGTTATATTTGCCATTTTTCATAGTGCCACTGGTTCCAAATAAAACTAGATCAAATGAAACTGCTTCAAAGCAGTTTCTGGAACCTCACTTTTTTTTTCCTTCTAGCTGATCGATTGCCTTTGGAGCCTTGATTTTTGTGTTTCAAATTTGGAGTTTTGATTTTGTGTCTCAAATGTTCAGTTAACAAAGCATTGTTTTGGTTGGCCTGGGGCAGGAATGCACAAAGTCAAAAGTGATTTCTCAAAATGAACCCCTCCCCCTGTTTGGGAAGTTGGTTCCATTGCTGTCTCCAGCTCTTCTCTTAGAAAATTTGAATTTTATCAACTTTTAAATGGCTTTTATGTGAGCTATTTTGCATATTGCAAAAATGATTACCGTACAGCATTTCAGTCATACCATTGTTTGAGATATTTTGCTTGGCTCATGTAAAGATTGTGGCAGTGTAGTACTTCCACAGTTGGCTGATTTGTCCTTTGTGGCTGCTACTCTTTCCCCTTTCTCATTCTTTTTAAGAGCCCATTCCATCCTCATGACACTCAGGGGATGCACTGTGCAGTCAGGTGATTGTTAGTGTGATGTGACTGGTATTGTTTGGACATCGTTGCCTGTTTTACACCATTAGTTTTTTTCTCCCTTCTCTCTGTGGCCCCTGCAACACTGTGATGAATTCTCTTGTCCAGGCATCTGATCTGTTTTGTGCCTTCTCTAGGAGAATGTGGCATACTTCAGCTACCCCTTCACTTTGGAGATGTTTTTCACCCAAGGAGCTGAATCAGAAGGTAGGGGTTTTTTGTTTTGCTCACTTCCACACAGATTTCCTCATTGCTCTGATGTGTAAAACTGGAGTCTTGGTGCAGTGTAGACCTGGTGCTGTCCGGCACTTTGTTGGCCCCTCACCAAGATGAAAGGACAGATTTAAATAAAGGGAACTGTTGATCTTTCAGCAATTGTTTACCCTGTCACCACACAGCCTCTGGACACATACTGTATTTGCCCTGCCCAGCAGTGCATTAGCATTTGTATGTATGCATTGATGTTGCTCTGCTTCCAGGCTGTAGTCAGCTATATCCATTTGAAAAACATCTTGGATCCATTGTCTGTCTTGGGATACCTGGCATGCTGTGCAGTGTTGCCATACTGCACAGATGCCTGGAATACCACAGCAGAAAAAACAGGCAGATTTTTTGTGCATGACTGAAGCTCTGTGCTAAGCCTTACATTTGTAGACACACTCAGTGACCTGTGTAATCTTTGTGTAGTTTATGTCACTCTGAAAATTCCAGCTCTCTTAAGCTGGGCTTTGCTGCCTGTTCCTGTTGCTTCACTGCGCAGCTGCTGCTTCCTCACCAACCCGGGTTGCTCTTTGGATTGCAATTGCTAGGGGCAGCTTTGTGGCATGCCTTGTCGCTTGAATCCAGTTCATGTGGTGGATGTGAGTATTCAAGCAGAACTAATGAATTTTCAGCCTAGTTATTCTACGAGTTGTTTCACTGTGGAAAAAGGAAATGTTTGGAGACCCACAGGAGAATCCAGCATAATCCCCAATAATGGTGGGAAGGGTCAGAGATAAAGTTTTTCCTGTTTGGCATCAGATCAGTTACAAATTTTGTCTTGTCTGCTCAAAGATAACCCAGAAAGCGGTTTGGATTTGCTGTCAGAGCAAAGAATGTTCCCCAGTTTTGAACATCAGTAATTCTGTTTTCATTCTCTGTTGTAGTTTAAATGCCAAAAGCAGAACATCCTCAAGCCTAAGGGTTCAGCTTTTCTGGGGGAAAATAATGACCAATATGTCTCAGTTAGTGGTTGTAGAAGAAATAAAGGAAGGATATCCTGCTAGTGAAGTTGGGCATTTAGTGTTTTGGCTTTTTTTCTTTATGATAGCTTTCCCTCACAGAGCCATGATCTGCTTCACTTCCTTGCAGAGAGTCTCTCTCAATGGCCTGTTCTCTACTTTGAGGTTGTGTCCCTGGATTTCTGGCAGAGATACCGTGTGGAAGGGTATGGTTCTTTGGTGCTGCCAGCATCTCCAGGTAAAACATACTTGGGCAGAATGAGTCTAGAAGAGTGGCAGAATGAGGGCAGAAGAGTGGTTCTCTTGGGGATGGATTCAGCTGTTCCTGGGGAGGCTTTGCAGGGTATAGTTAGCTGTTTGTGGAGCAGCAACGAAGGATTTGTTGCGTCCTGCACCATTCTGCCTTGTGGAGACACATCAGGTGTTGCTGTTCTTGCTACTTTGGTGATTCTGTCAACAAACCTTTTGTGATAAAGCTCCTTGGGGGGAGCTGCATATCCATCTTTGCCACAGCAGTAGACCTCTCTGTCCCATATGAAATCTAAGGGTTGCAACTGTTCTGACACCCATGTGTAGTGAAAAGATGCTCTTCATGGGCGGGCGGTTCTTTCCACACTGACTGTGTGACTGGTGGGGCTGACTCATTGGGAAAATGTTCTAGAGATACAGTGCATTGTTTCCATTTTCAGCCTCCTGTACTTTGAGTCAGCAGGTATCCATCTACCTTGCTGCCCTAAGTGACTCTGCGTAGGTGGTTGGTCATAGCTGCTAAGGCTGTCCTGTTGTCCTGGGTCAGGTGTCCATAACCTCACCATCTCTACCTGGCGCCCTGTGGAGCTGGGAACAGTTGCTGAGCTGAGGAGATTTTTCATTGGAGGATCTCCTGAGCTGGAGGACATAACCTACGTCAGGACACCATCAACCTTCAAGGTGGGCTCAGTTGCCAGGGCATTGCTCTTGCTCAGAGATGATAGGTTATGCTCTTGGCTTCAGATGTCTTGTGGCTGTTCAGACTGCCTAGATTGTGTTTGAACAATGAGGTGGTGGCCCAGTCCCTCTGAGTAAAGAAATGTCTCCTCTGTGAGACTTGTGGCCATGAACAGGGGAATGGGCAAACGCTGAGGCAGAGCTTTCTGCCTTCTCAGGTTTGTACAGCTTAGAGAAGTGGGTGAACATGGACCAAAGCCCTAACTTGCCCTGCCTGAAAAGTGTCTGTCAGGTCAGCATTTGTTATCAGCTATAGACTTCCTGTGTTTTGTTAATGAATCTGGGCTGTACTGTGCCTGGAAGAGTTTCCTGACGCAAGACACCAATGGGTGTTAGGCAGAGATTTCGTGTTCGTTAAGAAAGCAGCAGAAGTGCTTGCTGGTGTAATGAGCAAGTTGGCCTTGGCAGCTTTGTGTGGGAGCAAACCCTGGTGCAGTTGTTGAAACCTTCTTCCACTACAGTTGTGTTTAGGACCTGCTCCATCACAGTTCTTCTTTCTAACCTCCCTTTCCATGTGCAGTGGGGAAGGGAGAGGCTGTCCCCACAGGAGTGCATGCTGCTGGTGGGCAGTGCTCCTGGGCTTAGCCTGCTGCAGCAGGTTACAGACTGCAGTTTCTCTTAACTTGTGCTGCCTTTGCAGGGAGAGCGTCTGAGCCGCTTTGGTTTTCGCACAGAGACAACTGGGAGTGTCACATTCCAGCTTTACTGCCTGCAGCAGTCTAAGTAAGTGCAGCAGGGTATGAGCTCCATCTTGTGTGCTGTATTTTGGCAGCCCTGACCTCCTGTACTTCTGTGCAGAGCCTTTCTGGAAGCCAGTGCCAAGAGGCAACACATGCAGAGTGTCCTGGACCAGCTTGGAGGCTTCAGCCAGCAGAGCTCTGTCTACAGTGTTTTGGGTAGGGCTTTCAGTGACATTCTTCCTGGTGAGCCTTTGGCTCACATTCGCCCCATTGTTACAGAGAGAGCAGGATGTTTCAGGAGAATGTTACTGTGAGGATAATTGGTCCCTGCATCATGAGCTCTCTGACTCCATAGCAGAGATTAAATCTGTGCTGGAAACTGCAGGAGGTATGAGGGGTAACCACTCTGAGGACAAAGCCTAGGCTGGGAGCTGAGCGTAGCTTGTGGCATGGATGCAAAGGCTCTGCCTCCTATTCCGTTATGGATGGAGCAAAGACAGTGCTAGAAATAAGAGAGCCGCAAGTGCCAGGTGCTTTTTGGTGGCACCTAGAAATAGGAAACGAGACTTCAGGGCCAGGAGGGATGATATTCACTAGAGAGAGTTACCCTTCCCCTTCCTTGGGACTGTCTAATGCATTCTGGCTTGCTGTTACCTTCTGTGTTATAGAGGCTTTCCAGAGAGCACGACGACGGATGCAGGAAGCACGCGAGAGCCTTCCTCAGGACCTCATCAGCACCTTTGCCTCCACTGTGCACCAGTCGCAGGAACCTTGATCGACCACCTCTGCCGCAGGGGAGCGTTAACATTGCTGCAACACAAGCTCCCATTGTTCAGCAGGAGTCACAGTGCTGGTGCCAGGAAGCTTCTGAAGCCCTTCCTTTGTTGTTTTCCCTGGGTGAGGATAGGAGTATGTAGCAGATCCCAAGTAGCTGCATTTCTCAGGTGGCTATAGCATGAGCTTCATTTTCTCATTTTGTTTGCAGACCCTAATAACAATACAGCCAGTTGTTCTCTTTTGTGTTGAGCAGACTAAAATAATGACATGGGACCTGTGAAGCCTTGAACACCTTTTCAGGAATTAAATAGTAAATGATAAGAAGAGAATCAAGTCCGCATGATGTGGTATATTTATTTTTCTTCTTCAAGAAGAGAAGATGTTGAAGGTCAGGGTGTAAATACTGCTTGAGAGTTACTGAAATGAGTAGAGAACTTCAGGAGAAGTTCTGATAGTTGTCAGTATTTGTAGCTGTAGGTCAGTCAATAGTAAAATGAATCTGTCCACTTGTGCCTTAAGATTGATTCATTCCTCGAGAGAGCTTTCTGCCACATGTAATATATGAAATCAAACTAAAGAATGATGTTTGGCAGATGGAGAACTGGAGAAGAGGCTTGCATTCAGTGGTTCCTTGTATGTGCACGTTTCTGACTCTGCAGTGATGATCAGGAGGATTCTTTCTGTTTGAAAATCCAGCTGAAAACATGCACTCCTATTAGTTCCCAACAGAACCATGGCTGGGTTGGAGGGGTTGCAGGTAAGAGCAGATTCAAACATTTGCACAGCAGCTGAACTTTGAAGTGTTGGAGCTGTTCATTTGAGCTGTGGCTCATTGTTCCATCTCTGGTTGCAGGATGCTGCACTGCTTCCTGTTGAAGCGTGTGTGTTCCCATCTCTACCCACTTTCTTCTTTTCTCAGACTGGTTTCCCCTGCCCCCATTTTTGTTCCTGATTCAAGGCTACCTGCAGACTGACAGTGCTGTGTTGATCTGTGCACAAGTCACAATTCCATGTGTTCTCTGCTCTCAGCACAAAGGATAGGAAGAAAAATCTCAGCCTGAGATTATGCATGTCTGAATGTTTCTGTGAAGTTAGAATTCACAGGCAGAAAATAGAATAGGAGTTGGCCTTCCTCCTTGTGCTCTGCATGTTCCTCCTTTGCAGGGAACATGAGGGTCATGGTTGCAGTTGTGTGTGGTTGTTAAAATATTCTCTTCTTCCCTGGTACTCTGTTGTCTTCTGTCTTCCTTGCTCCCTTGCTGTTTTGATGTTGTCCCAGCCTTCAATGGGAAAACCAAACTCCTGGGTTTGTTCCTCCTTGACCTTTGTTGTAAGTCCTACATCTGTCTGTCAGTTTGGATGTCTGGCAGTTTCAATTACAACAGGATTTTTGCTCTCTCTCCTCACCTACTGTCCCTCCATTTTGATGGCAGAGGCTGCCAGCCTGTGTTAGATAGCACGGCCTGTTAAGCAGAGCACAGTGTCCTTGGCCTCAAGCTGGATGATGTGTCTTGTGCATGAGTCAGGTCTCCACTTTTGATGTGGTGGCTGTGAAGGCACATGCCCAATTTGGAGTAGCAGAATTGAGGTGTGTGCTCCTGATGGTCATTAACAGTCGCATTTTGCAGAGCTTGACCTGTTCAGTGCCCAGGGGGAGAAGCACTCAGGGAGAATGCAGCACTTGCTGTCTCTTGTTTTTTGATCATCATTCACATCATGGCCCTGTGTGTTTATTGCAGGCTATCTAAGCAATACTTGATTTCCCTCTGGGTGTTTGTTGTGCTTATATAGCTTATAAAAATAATTCAGCTTATAAAAATAATTCTGTTTATAATAGCTGAATTGCATGTCTCAGAGACCCTTTTCAGGACTGAGTTACAAGGTTAAGAGAATATTCCTTTTATCAATAATGTAACAGAACACCTTGCTGAAGGAGATCATGCCAACGGCAGAGCCTGTCACAGACTGGACTGTACTGGTTAGAAGATCACGTTTCTGACACATGGTTGTTGCTCAGTGCTTTTATGAGGCAGGATTTGGTGTACTGAGTGTATTGGCTGTTAAGGTCACACAGAGATGCAGTAAGGTTTACATCATGGTAGGAGTTTTGCCAGTTAAGTAGTTATTTTACACTTAAGAGTGTAAAATCTTACAGGAACTCAGGAGAGCAACATTTAACCAGTCAAACAATTCTTCCAAAGTAAGGCATTGTTAGCAGATTTTCACCTTTGTACTTGCGGCCTCCTTGGCCTGACAGAACAAAAGGGTGCTTATAAATGATGTTTTGGAGAAAGTGTTCAGCAAATGTTCTTTGAATATGCTTTTTCATAAATGTAAACAGCAGGTACCTATACATGTATGGAAATGTCATTGATCTTTTAGGCAAAACTGTTTTTTGGTGCAGGGCTTGTGCTTTGAGCTTGCCAAGCTTAGAGCCCAGCCAGCTGGAGCAGGGGCTGTGCATCCACCAGGTGTGCACAGGTGAAGTAGGAGATGGCCCATGGGGGCAGCAGAGGCCTGTGACCTCCCTGGCAGCCCTGACAATTTCCCCTGTACAGAGCCTTTGCAGTGAAACTCAACAGGAGAAGGGAGAGGAAGAGAGTTTTGGGTGCGCTAGAGCTTTCACAGGAGGGCACTAGTTGATAGGATGGGGGCCTGGCAGGCTGGGAGGTGCCATGAACTGAGGCTGGATCCTGCAGCCTTAACCCATGGTGTGGTCTGCATGGGGGCAGGAGCCAGCTCACAGTCCCTAGGGACCTTCTGGACATCTCATTAAATAAACTGGGCAAACAAAGGGTAACGTTGGCAGAATTGGTGGCTTGATGGACGAAAAGGCTGTGGGCAGTTGGCAGGGCTTGTGCAATGTAAATCTGCTGCTATTAGAAATTCCAGTGTAAATGTAACAGAAGTAGGAAATGGAGAAATGAGTCGTTCAGGTGACTGAGGAGCAGCTTTCCACTGACAAAGTCAGCCCAAAGGAATGGTGTTTGCTCTCAGCTCAAGAAGAATCGGGCTCTGATAACTTCAGACTAGAGTCTTGCCAGCAGACCTCAATCACTCCTTTGGCTTGGTCCCATCCCAGTGCTTGCCAGAGCCCTGGCCACAGCGCTCGTCCCCTTGTGGGACTGCCCTGCAGCAGAAGGAGCTGCAGCAGGAACCTGTCCTGCAGAGATTCATTGCTGTGTAGCATGTAGGGAGGGAGAGGGGTGCCTTATCTGCACAGAGCAGTTTCAGCTAAACAGCTACTGGTGGCTTCTTGTTATCTCAGTTAAAAAACCTTAGCCCCTGGGTTGGAGCGTCAGAGGAGAGCTCCCTGCAGGTGCTCTCTTGGCAGTGAAGTGCAGGACTGGGCTGCTTTGCCTTTCACCCCAAGCTGCCTTTTTATTATGCTTATTGTCTTCTCAGGGTGCAGCCTGTGTTCCTAAAGCTGATGTCAGTATTTCAGTGCAAGGCAGAGTACAACTGACCCGAGAAAAATCACACTCCATTCAATCAGTCAAAGAATAAAGTGTCTGTGGGGCCTTTTTCCTGCATTGAAATGATTGCTTTAGTTTGATTGAATTTTCCTTACTGCTTTGGTTTGTTCAGATTTTGAAAGTGAACCCTAGTGCTGTGTAGACTGGAGGTGATTCCCTTTCTTTTCTAGAGTAATGCAAAAAAAATAAGAACTGATGGAATCAGACTTCTCTGTAATTTATTCACAAGTTTTTATGCTTAAAAAGAAATCTGACTTTCAAAACAGTTGGGAGGGTTTCTGTAATGTGTGAGAGAAAAACTTGTCTTGGAGATGTGATTCCAGGTTGTTTCAGGCTTTCCAGGTCTGACAAGGAGAGGATGGGTCCTTTGGGGAGGAGTGAACAGTGGCCTTCCTGTGACTTCATTGCCCTTCAAAAACCTCAAAGGTCAAGCTGGATACCAAGATCTAGTCCACTGCTTTCCTTCAGGCAACATAAGCTTGATTTAAAGCCCAAGAGATGTTTGTTCAACCTGTTCTTTACATGAAGATGGAGACTACAGATCACCCCTTCCAGATGGGGTTTGGTTTGTTTTTTATATAGCAAATTTTCTTGTACAGAGCAATTTACAGTGGCAGCTTGTGCCTGAGTAAGCTGCCAGCTTGCTCAACAGCACAAGCCCAGCCTGTGCTTGGGCTGCTGCTGGAGGTGTGAAGAGGAGGGAGTGTGTGATTCCTGCCAGGTGGTTATTGTTCCTCTGGGGGATTCCCGTCCCACACTGCCAGTGCCTGTGATACCTTGTTTTCTGCCACTGGTCTCCTTGCGAGCACTGATGCTCTTACAGCTCTGGAGGTAGTGTCGGGAGTCCGAGAGACCAGGCAAACTGTAACCCAAATGAGTGGCCACTTCTCCTGCTGCAGGGAGCACAGAGCCCAGCTTGCTTCTCAACACTTTACATGCAGTGTCCAGTTTTTTCCACTGCAGTTGTGCTTGCAAGGCCTGGATTCCCTCCTTCTTCCACTTGGTCACCTCTCCTTCTCCAGCCTTTTGCCTCTCCTGTCCCATTTTGATTCTTTCTTCTTTTTGTGCATGTCATAGAATCATAGAATCCCAGACTGGTTTGGGTTGGAAGGGCTTAAAGCTCATCCAGTTCCAACCCCCTGCCACGGGCAGGGACACCTCCCACTGGAGCAGTTTGCTCCAAGCCCCTGTGTCCAACCTGGCCTTGAACACTGCAGGGATGGGGCAGCCACAGCTTCTCTGGGCACCCTGTGCCAGCGCCTCGGCACCCTCACAGGGAAGAACTTCTCTCTAAGAGCTCATTTAAGACTCCCCTCTGTCAGTTTAAAGCCATTTCCCTTGTTCTTACACACATAGACTGTTGTATATGTATAGATCTGTCTGTTCCTTTCTGTAGTTTGATCCTGTATACAGTTTCGGCCCTGCTTTTGCTATGCCACTCACTCCTTACTGTTGGCACCCAAAGCCCCTGTGTGCCCCTGCAACTCTTCACCCCATGGCAGTAGAGCTGAGCTGTGATACTGTGGCAGCTGCCTGTGCCGTCACCATCTTCCCAGGTTTCCCAGAACCCAGGGCTGAGCAAAACCACTCTGAGAACAGTACGAGGTGTGCAGGACAGGATGGGCTGGATGTGGTAGGGCACACCAATGTGGGACATCCAAAACTGCAGCCAGTGGAGAGGCCGCTTGTGCACAGGGCACAGTGCTTGCCTTTTCCCACAGCAGTTGGGTGCCTTTCCGTGTGCACTGCCTCAAGCAGTAGTAGTGCAGTTTCCCTTCCCTGCTAACATCATGTCCTTGCTCGCTGGTGTCCCTGCTTCTGTGGGGCTTGGTTGGACTCCTGGACATCAGCAGTGTGGAGACAGTCCTGTCCTTGGAAAAGCAATAGTGAAGCATCCTCTTGTCATTCGGGCAGGTAAGATTGTAGAAAATACTGGCTTTTCAAGAGCAACTTTTTAATGACAATTGGAATGGAGAGAAGCATTTGGAGTTACGGCTGGTGCCATCACCTCTGCTCCCCGAGCATGGAGAGAAGGAACATGTGGCTTGTGACTCTGTCAGACATGCTGCAGTCCTCCCCTTGCCAGCATCTCCTGATGGCCATGGGCAGCATGGGCCATGAGTGCTGTGCTGAGGCTCCTGCACAGGGAGCCACAGCAGAGGGGCCCATCTTAACCAGCTCATCCCTGCCTTGCCTCCAGGATCCTCCCTCTCCCATGGCACAGGACTTAGCCTGTGTTCTTGGCACTGGGGAAGGTTCCCTCAGCACTGCTGTACTCAGGGCCTTCAGTCTTGGCTTTCCAGTCTATTCCTCGACATTCTACTTCTGAGGATCTCTGTCCTGTGCCTCCAAAGGGAACAGTGTCCCTGAAGTGGTAGCAGTAGATGCAGAATGAATTAACAACTCCAGGTGGTTTCTGAGCTGCAGCCAAGTTGCAGGTCTTGCTGCTCCACTCCTGTGTCATGGGGAGCCTGGCCAAGCTCTTAGTTTCAGTTGTGTCCATGCTATCAGCCTTGCTCAGGGCCAAGGGTTTGCTTTTCTCTGCTTTGCTGGTGAGGATTAATGCTGTATCCCCTCCCTGTGCATTGCTTGAGCTCTCCCAGCAGCAATTGCTGTCCAGTCTCTCCTGATGGAGGCAAGCCCTCAGGAACAGCAGGGTCGATCTTAGACCAGCTGCAGCATCCACTAGCATCGACCTGCAACCTCTGCTCAAAATACTGTGGTAATCTTTGCGGTGTAAGTGAAGCATGTGTGACTACTCTGGCTTCTCTGCTGCATTTGGAGTTGCTGTCAGCTGCCTCACTCACCTGAAAGCTCAGCAGTACATCAGGTGCTGCAGACTGTCCTGGGTTCCGCAGTAGCAGTCATTTTAATCCTTCTCAGTAGCTGGTGCAGTGCTGTGGTTTTGACTTTCAGCCTGGGAACAGCGCTGATAACACCGATGGTTTCA